>CM035413.1:158149851-158237351 GCA_020310875.1 Ceratopteris richardii
TCTATTAGTACACAAAAATGTCCTAATTTTGCACATACAAAAAAGGAAGACAAAGATGAGAAGAAAACAGAAAAGCAAAAACAATTCTACAAACACTAAAGGAAATGATTAGTCATTAAAAGTTGTCCAAAACTTGCTACAAAATAGGCAAAGAAGAAAGATGCTAGAGTGGTTGTTGTAGAGAACTCTACACCTAAAACAGAGTTTGCTAATCTTGTGCAAATGAAGAATGGGCTTTACTACTATTTGTCGCTATGACCCATCTTTTCATAAACATTGTATGTTTGTAGTAGACTCGGATGCTTGGTACTTTGAAACTAGGGCAACCAAATGTATTGCCTCACATCGTAGTTTCTTGAGTTCACTTGAGCCTGCCCCTACAGAGAATACTATCACATGTGTTAATAGCTCCTCTTTTCATGTAATGGGAGTTGGCAAGATCGTTTTGACTACTCTTGATGGTAGTTATGTTCCATTGTCAGATGCTTTGTTTGTGCCAGGGATTAAAAAAAATATGTTGTCGATTTCAACATTAGCCAAGATCAGCTTGATTGTCAAATTTGTTGATGAAAAATGTACAGTTCATGATCCCTCAAATGGTGATGTTACTATTGCTTCTGGAATTTAATGTCATGGATTGTATAAGATTATAGACTATGAAAAATCTGTCAATGATTTAGCAAGTGGAGTTCAAGATTCTCAAGGCTATCTCACATACAAAGCTTTTGCATACATGCTTTGGTCATCAAAATTTTGCTTGTTTGCTATGCTTGCAAAAATCTAAAATGGTGTCATGTCTGCCCAAACTTAAGGCATTTGGTAAACATGTCTGTGAAGGCTGTATTTTGGGCAAAATGCAGCATTCCTCCCTTTTAAAAGATGGTTCAACTAGAGCTACTAAAAATTTGCATCTTGTTCACAGTGATTCTTTTGATCCAATGCCATATACATCTCAATAGAATGGAATTGCTGAAAGAAAGAACATGTCTCCCTTGGAGATGGTGAGGTGTATGATCAAAACTCATGCTTAGCACATAACTTCTGGCTTGAGGTTTTTATGTGTGAAGCATATGTACTTAATGGGTTTCCCACCAAAGCACTCTCATCTATCAATCCATATGAGGCTTGGAATGGTTGCAAGCCATCCCTTGCTCATCTTCATCTCTTTGGTTGTCTAGCATATGCATTAGTGCCTGAACAAAAATGTTGAAAATTGGATGATAAAGTAGTAAAATGTATTTTTGTTGAGTACAATTCTGAAAGCAAAGGCTATTGTCTATATCAACTAGAGGAAAAACACATCTTGTTTAGCTGTGATGTTTTTTTTTTGGAAGATGAAATTCATCCATTACTTTCATTTACTAAGGAGACATCAGTAAGCTCCAAAGATGTGTATGACACCATGCTACCTCCATATATATGTGGAAGGTTAAGTGTTGGTCCAAATGAGGTAATTTTGCAACCTTTATAGGTTTCACATGATGATGAAGATCATTCCATTTTTTGATGCATATTTACATGATCCACTTGTTGATGAGAGTGATCATATCAAGAAGGAAAAAATTATGCCTAAATGGTTGGTATAAACTTCGTGAGATAGCAAATTACATGCACCTCTTTCATATTGTACTCATTTAGGCTCTCATAGTGCTTCTTTTGCATCAGATTGCTATGTAGTGGTTGCCTCTAGACTTTGTGATGAGAATGAAGTAGTTTCTTTTGATGAAGTGCAAAATTTAGAAAACTGGATGGCTTCTTTGCAAACAGAATATGATGCTCTTATGAAGAATGATACTTAATTTTATGTGATTTTCATTGAGGCAAAAGCACCATTGTAATTAAATGGGTATACAAGCTAAAGCGTAAACCTTATGGAATACTTGACATGTATAAGGCTAGGCTTTTTGCGAAAGCTTATGTTCTAGAGAGAGGCACTGATTTTGATGGGAGTTTTGCTCCCACATGTTGAATTAATACCATTCATAGCATCTGTGCACTTGTTGCTCCTCATGGTTGGAATGTACATCAATTGGACATCAAAACTACATTTCTGAATGGTGACATACATGAAGAAGTGTATGTATGTAAGCCCCATGGTTTTGTGTAGAAAGGGAAAGAAAACAAACTGTGGAGGTTCAAAAAGGCATTATATGGTTTGAAGCAAGGACCACGCACTGGGTATGAAAAAATAGATGCTTAGTTCATTGCCCATGGTCTTGCGAATATTCGAATTGAGTGCACCTTATATGTTAAGCATGAAGATGATGTAGTTTTGATCATTGTTATCTATGTTGATGACATGCTCCTCATTGGTCCTAATGAGAATCATATTCTTGATTTTTAGGCTGATTTGCATTCCTCTTTTGAGATGTCAAATTTGGGGCATTTGCATCACTATTTGGGCATTTAGTTTATGCAAGTTATTGGTGGAATAGCTCTGTGTCAAACGAAATATATTGACACATTGTTGTAGTGTTTTGGCCTTGAAGATTTCAAATCTATTGCTAGTCATATGTAAACAGGTTTAGGGTTGAGTATTCATGATGTTGGAGATGCATTTGATGTTGTTCTCTATCTATAGGCTATTGGATGCTTGATTACTTATGCATAACACAACTTGATATTCAGTTTTCTATCTTTCAGATGAGTACCTTTATGCATTGCCCACCTCTCAAGCATTGGGAGGTGGTTAAGTGCATCTTTCCCTACTTGAGTGGTACCTTGCTACTTGGATTCTTTTATCCCAAGGGAGGATCACTATGACCAGATTTACATGCTTTTTTTTTACTCTCATTGGCTTGGTTGCTATGAAACTTGTGTGTCCACTAGTGGTTTTTAGTTCATGTTTGGTAGCTCATGCTTATCTTGGTTGAGCATGAAGCAGCCAAATGTGGCCACTTCTCAGCTTTCGTAGCAACTGTTGACTGTGTGTGGCTCAAACAACTTTTGGCTGATTTGGGTTTTGATTAGTCTTTTGCCACCACCATCTTCATTGACAATCAGATCGCATTGGTAGTTTGTGAGAAACCCAATGTTCTACCCTCTCACAAAGAAAATTGGAAGAAAACAAACTTTTTATAATTACAAATTCTTCTACCTAAAGCACCAATGGATTCTTCAATTGAACACTCTTTTGAAGGGTTGTTGAAGTTGTCTAAATATCTTTCTTTCCATATCCTCCAAAGAGCTTCTACCTTAATCACATTCCACAAGGCCATAGAGCAACCGATTACTTTTCCAAGTAAAGATTGTTTCTAGTTTATTTGACTATATAAAGCCAAAAGCCTCCCCACAACTTGCCAAACATATAAACTTCTTGGGCACAAATAGAAGGGTTGATGTAAATCTTCCATATTGGAGTAGTGCTTATACCACGGAGGGACTCCACAAATTTTATCAACTTCACAATTTTATTTCTATCTCTTTTCTTTTTTGTGACACTTAATTCCATTTATCATTGAAATTTTATATGAAAATTTCTAATATTCTTGGAAACATGGAAATATCATGCCATCTGCACCATGTTGCAGATTTCAAGACCTTTTTCTAGCCCTTATTCAACATGCTTCAAGGTAAATCAATACTTGGATTATTAAGAAATGTTACTATGATAAACAAAAATAGACTTGTATATAAAGTTTACAAAACCAATTTTACATAGAGAAAATATCCTAAGGAGAAGCTATGGATGGACTTCTCACATAAATTTTTGAATCTTCAAAATCAAATGATTGCTACAAAAATAGCAAAATCTAGTGACAATGCAAGAAGAGTCGCCTCCAGCTCAAAGTCAAGGAAAAATTTTGGACTCGAGAAGTTATCTATAAAGGCATCTTCCATACAGTTCTTTTCTTTCATTGACATAGTTGATTATTGTAGCATATATCTTTTCAGAAGAACCAAATACAAAAAATACTGAATTCGTAAATCCTAGATCTGATTCTCATTCACACACACACACACACATACACACACACACACACATATATATAAATATTCTAAGCACCTCTTCTTTCTAAAGGAAAACATACTCTATTCTTCTCCAAAGAAGAAATGATATTTTCCTTTCCTTCTCTCTCTCTCTCAAAGAACAAGAGCTAAAGTAAGACCTCTGAGCTAAAGTGAGATCTCTCCTCCATCTCTGAGCTAATTTCCACTTTCTCCTTTCCTTAAAAGAGAAACTTGTAAATTCATTTAGTCCTCTCTTTAATGCATAATCCCTCATTACATATATTCCTATGAAGATGGAGAACAAATCTCCCCTAACTAGTGAAGGTGTATGCAGTGAAGAGTGGAGAAAATAAATTCCTTATAAGGGCAAAGAACTCTTCTAAAATGGTAAGCAATGATATGACATGATACCATAAACACTGTATCTAAACTAAAGAGCTATCTCTGCCAACCATCGTCTATGCATGGATCTATATGATCCAATCAAAGTAATGGAATTATCTATCTTAGAAACCACAAAATGAGTATGTGATACCAATGGTGATAAAATCACCTATCACATTCTCTACTGGGAGAATAAATCTTCCCTAAACTATGAAGGATAACTCCCAATCCTAAGGAGATGTCTACTAAGAGCTCTCATATGATCTAGTGAGACATGATGCCATGAATGATGAGTCCTTTTCTCCCTTGCCATAGAAGAAGAGTGCTCAAAGGGACATCATTTCCACCATCCCTTACCAGTGGAACCTTCTTCCAATTCATGGTGTCATACCTACACTAAACCGAATATATATTCCATATATATGTAATGGAATATGTGAGTGGACTCTAATGAATCCCATATGCTCAAATCACATGGGTGGACGCAAATGAGTCCCATGTCCTCAAACTAGTTAGTTTGGTTCTAATCAACATGTGACAATTGATATCCCGTTCTTATTCCAAACTAAGTTGTTCCTAGGTACCAAGGTTGAGTCTAAGTACCTCTTTGTAGATCCCATATACATATATGTATTGGGTACCTCAACTATTCTTGACTAAGTGATCTATGCTCTATGTCATAGAGCTAATGCCATACCACAGGCCTTCCTAATCAGCACTCGATCACATTAGCACCCGTTGATGCTCTCTCATGAAACCCATCTGTGTGATCCCATTTAATTAGTATCCTTAGTAGTGTAGCGGAAATTCTTCACTACTTACTCAAGTGATGTCCATGAGTGAAGATACTCACTCTTTGGGTATTGCTCGTAATACCCCATAGTCCCCTTATCATATTGTGAGACTCCTGTGAAGATCCGTATATCTTCAATAACTTGGAGATTATCACAAATGTATCTCCCATGCCTCTATGCAACTTTCTATAACCTATACGATTACTTGTGCACAGTCCTAATGTTGAAGGTATAGCACCTTCCCCTTAGCACACCTATGGTCTAAAATTCATAAGGATTATGTGTAGGGATCCTATTGCTAATGAAGTTTCCTTATCTATAATATTGTGATGGTGCTAAATCCATCAACTACATACTTACAAGTATGTTAAAACCTTACTGATGTTTGCAGAAAATGCATGTTACCATGTCATAACATTCTTACATAAAGGTAAGCGCATATATAACGCCATGAGGTGGGAAAAATTTCAACAATATTTCCCCAAGGAATTGGAGTCCCAAAAAACTTTAACCATAAACTCAATGGCACACATGCCATCCAACAACATAGGGCTTTACAAGCCCATGGCATGCACGCCATAAACTCATACATGGACTCCATAACCTGCAAAAAGATAAAAAAAAAATGCTAGCAAAGATCTCGTTATTGCATAACCATGTAGTTCCTGCAACCATCTTTCCTGCAAACAATCAAAAAGTGTAATCCGAGGACATTGATCCATATGTTTAAGATTAAAACAATGATCAACTTTGATGTATGTATTCCAATTGATGCATGTACATACAAAACATGCCATAACATAAGGTAAAATGCCTGAAAATATAAAGCATACGTCCCTGAATGTTTTGATATCGGAATCGCATGCATCCAATCACTTTTAATGAACCTCGAGACCTCTGCACCTTCTTCCTTAGGTCCGAATACAAACTTTGAAGTGTCCTAAAACATCGGATCACTTCCCAAAACATAAAGCATGGTCAGATGATTACCAAAATAATGCAAATGTACCCAAAAAATGCATTTGTAATCCCTCTTTAGACCTAGAAAAACTTATTTAGGACCTGAAAATAATCCTAAAATTAAGTATATATCATATGCAAGTGGTTTGAAGTGAAATTACTTCAATGACCTTCATAGTTTGTAAGATATGGCTCCCCGAATGTAGTTGTAAAAAAGTGTACAGACTTTGTAGACCTACAGAGACATGCAAAAGTATATACTTTTCAAAACTTCTTTTGTGAAAATAAAGTAGACCTTGTTCTCTTCAAAACGAGCCATAGCACATCAAAGTTGGAGTTTTCTAGCCCATGATATGGCCTTTCCAAGCGGGACATGCCAAACTAGTGGACTGTTGGAGGTGCTGGAAAAAGTGTGAAAATGTGATTTTTGGAGTGCCCCAAAGCATTCTTCCATCCCCAAAATCCTAGATTTCTCTCCATAAACGCATAGAGTAGTATATAAAGATGATTGGGCCTATTTTTTCCTTTCCAAATCCTCCCTTAGTGCATGCAAATTCGCTCCCCAAAAGAGGCATAAATCAAGATTTTTACTTTCATGCAAAAAACTTAAATGTGAGCTTTTAGCAAGCTTCTAATCCACTCCTAATGTGGCTTTCTCTTGGATTTTCTTGTTCCAAATGGCGGTATATATACCGTACTCCATGCATGTATACATTAATCCATGGGAAACCTCTTAAATGATCTCTTTTCTTGCTCCCAAAAGTGGAGATTTGCTAAAATTAGCACCTAAACTTTTTTCAAAAAAGTGTGGGAACAGGGGTTTTGAGGAAGTAAAATTCCTCCTTGACTTATTATTTTTGATGAATCTAATGATTCCATTGTGAATTCTATATCCTCTTTTTCCCTCTTCCAAAATGGGAATTTTTTAAAATGAGGTGCCAAAATGTTTTCTCACAGTGATGGAAGGGGGTTTTGTGGAGCTTCAAACTCCCATCATACTGAGCTATATTTAGGATTTCTTGATCTTATATGGAATTCATTACACTAGAATATAGGTATGTATGATTTTTCCTATCAAACTAAGAAAAATCCCGCTTCATTTCCCTTTCCCAAAATGGTTACTAGTCAATATAAGCCATAAAATTTATGTGAAAATCATGAAAATAGGCTATTTCGAGGGTTTTTAAAACTTAAGCTTTGTTTTATTTTGAGGGAATCCTTGACCGTAGATGGGAGTACATATCTCATACTCTCCATATATATGATTTTTCTCCAAAATCTTGGCCTTTTAACCCTTCATTATCCTTCTCAAAACATCAAAATTTTAATAGAAATTCAAAAATACTCAAACCTAGAAGTGTTGTGCTCCAAACTTCTTCTTCTTCTTTGTGCCGTTCGTTTCGGAGACCTCAAACTCCAACAGATCATAAAAAAGTTCATACAATCAAAAGGTTAATGCATCCGATGGGAAGGATTTATGATGAATACTAGTGCGAGGACGGGTTCAAGGTATGCTGAGTACCTATTATCTTTCAACGAGGTTTTCTAAGAATCCATATGTTCTCACTAGTTAATTTTTTTCAATTTAGATAAAACGTACCCCTATATTTCCTCTATTTAATGAAACGTTTTTCTTCGATAATAAGACAATACATCGCATTGATTCTTTCTAAATATATATATGTCCGTAGGTACTGCCGAGTATCTTGAAATAAAAAACGGGTCATCTATGATTCTTTTCTATTGTCAATATAATTCAGTACAGTTTGGAGTTATTAATGTGAAGAATTAACCTATACTTTATTCTCAAGTTTCTTTACATATAATAATTAGATTGTTTATACCGGAAAATGTGTGTTTTTTTAATAGCTTGTCGATATCTTTGCAAAAAAGTTCAATATGTCATTCATGTTTTTATGCAGATTTTTATTTTCCTTTTGAAAGAAATTTCAGCGAGACCTAATCTCCCTTGTATGGATTAATTGAAAGAACAACTACAAAAGTGAAGGGGCACAGTGTCCATGGGACTCCAATATACCACAAAGCATGGGTAGGAAGAGGATACAATGGTGGTAGCCCAAACGCGGTACAAAATCTAGATTTGAGTTTGCAAGACGGTTAGAACTACTATTAATTAAAAAGCTGATCATTAAAGAGAGTTACAAAGAAGGTAAGAAAACTTTTTGTCCCCTCATAGGGAGCTCATATTCTTTCAAATTTTTTTGTTCTCAAAAGCAAACACCCAATGGTTTTCAAAGAAAACGGAGTTATTATAATTACACATTCTTCTACGTAAAAGGCCAAGGGATTGCTCAATCGAATACTCTTTCAAAGGCTTCTGGAAATTGAGTTGCAAAGAACTTCTATCTAATCACATTTCACAAGGCCGCAAAGCAACCGATTGCTTTTCCAAGTAAAGCTTGTTTCGCATTTATTTGACTCTATAAAGCGAAAAGCCTTTATTTGACTCTATAAAGCTAAAAGCCTCCCCACAACTTGCCAAACGAAGAAACTTCTTGGGCATGTAGAAGAGTTGACCTAAGTCTTCTGTAACATTGAGGTGGTGCTTATACCATAAGTCTTGTGTACCATTGAGGTGGTGCTTATACCATGGAGAGGACCGACAAATTTTGTTAACTTTAAGAATCTTATTTCTACCTCTTTTCTTTTTTCATGACACGAATTCCATTTATCATTCAAAGTCTTTATGAAAATCTCTAAGATTCTTGGAGACATTGGAATATCATGCCGTCTACACCACCATGCGTCTTTCAAGACCTTTTCCTAGCCCTTAGTACTTGGATATTCTCAAACGTTACTATGATAAACTTCGCAATACATTCAATATTAAGTCTTGTCTTGTGCTCCAAACTTCTTCTTCTTTGTTGTGCCGTTCGTGTGGTTTTGCAAACCTCAAAGTCCAATAGAGCATACAAAATTTCATACAGTTAAAAGGGTAATGGATGCGATGGGAAGGATTTATGATGAATACTACCCCTAGGACCAATTAAAAGGGTTCAAGGTACGCTAAGTACCTATTATCTTTCAACGAGGTTTTCTAAGAGTCCATATATTCTTACTTGTTTATTTTTTTAAATTTAGATAAAACATGCCCCTATATTTACTCTATTTAATCAAATATTATTTTGACAATACATCTCATTCATTCTTTATATATATATATATATATATATATATATATGTGTGTGTGTGTGTGTGTGTGTGTGTCCGTAGGTACTCCCAAGTATCTTGAAATAAAAACCGGGTCATCTATGATTCTTTTGCATTGTTAATATACTTAAGTACAGTTTGGAGTTAGTAATGTGAACCTATACTTTAAGCTTAAGTTGTTCTATATATAATAATTAGCTTGCTTATACCGAAAAATGTGTGTTTTATAATACATTGTGCATATGTTTGCAAAAAGAGGTCCAATACGCCATTCATGCTTTTATGCAGATTTTTGTTACCTTTGTAAAAGAAAGTTCAACGAGAGCTGGCCTCCCTTGCATGAACTAACTGAAAGAACAACCACACAAGGGAAGGTGCATAGTGTCCGTGTCCATGGGAATCCCATATACCACAAAGCAGGATGGCTTGAACCGGATACAATGGTGATAGGCTAAAGACGGTACAAAATCTAGATTTGAGAGTTTGTAAGACGGCTAAAACTACTATTGATTAAAAACTCATAAGAGAGGGTTACAAAGAAGGTAAATAAAAAAAATTGCTCCTCATAGGGGGTCCATTTTCTTTGGATTTTTTTGTTCTCAATAGCAAACACCCAATGGTGTCCGAAGAAAAGAGACTTATTACAATTACAAATTCTTCTACTTAAAGCGCCAATGGATTCTTCAATCGAACACTCTTTCCAAGTGTTGTCGAAGTTGATGGAATATCTTTCTTTCCATATCTTCCAAAGAGATTCTACCCTAATGTTGGGAATTGAACTCACAACCTCCCAGTTAGGAGTGCAGTTTGCCCCAAAAGGCATGGTTGAGGATTACTTCCTCATCCTCTCTCTTAAGGCGTGGTTCAACCATCTCCTACTAGGATTATGTGACACCTAATCACATCCTACAAAGCTGGAGAGCAACCTATTGTTTTTCCAAGTAAAGCTTGATTCTAGTTTATTTGATTCGATAAAGCTAAAAGCCTCCCCACAACTTGCCAAATGAATAAGTTTCTTGGGCACGAATAGAAGAGTTGACGTAAGTCTTGCGTACCATTGAGGTAGTGCTTATATCATTCAAATTTTATTTTGATAAATTTTAACAATTTTATTTCTACCTCTTTTTTTTTTCGTGACACTGAATTTCATTTATCATTCAAATTTTAAATGAAAATCTCTAATATTCTCGGAAACATGGAAATATCGTGCCGTCTACACAATGATGCAGCTTTCAAGACCTTTTTCTAGCCCTTAATCAACATGTTACTATGATGAACAAAATTAGATCTGTATATAAACTTTGCAAGACCAATCAGTTGAGTTGTCACAATTATGTGAGCATTCGGTATTTAATTATTAGACATAAAAAATGGACTGTTTTAATCGTGGCTGACCTTTGCAACATTCACTCGTTATTTCGAGCATTGGTTGAACGCAACCGCCAACACGCTCTTAAGAGCTTCCGTGTTTGATTATTCACCTAGTGCTTAATTATTTTTAATCTTCCTAGTGTTTAAATGCTCTTTTCGTTACCGAACATGACCACATTATTTTATGCCCATGTAATATTTATAATGCAATGAGAAAGTAGACTAAAGGGTGAAGAAATACAAAGTGTTTAATTTGTGCTACTGACATAGTTTTGGGTTGTGTTAGTTACAAAATGCTACTTATATGACAAAGCAGCAGATAAAGAATGCATATAATAGATGGCCGTGCATATAATAGATGGCTGTGCATATAATAGACGGCCGTGCATATCAGAAACAGACATAAAGGGCAGATGGAGGATGCATGTCAAGAAGCAACGCATCCACCAACTTTTGAGCACCACGTGCTTGGTATGAGAAGATACATGCCGAGAAGCGGTAGTAAGTAGCGAGATGGCTGTAGCAGAGATGAAGCAGATGGTGCGCTGTAGCAGAGATCCTATCAAAGAGTTGGTGTCGCGCTGTAGCAGAGATGAAGCAGATGGTGTCGCGCTGTAGAAGTTTAGCTCTGATAGAAGACAAGGAGTGCAGACGACAGGACCACGACAACAACAGAGGTGTCTGTCGTGATTCAAGTCGGTCTATCGCGTTCCATTTCAGTCTGTCGCGGGACCGTTCCCCGTCTGTCGCGGATCAGTACACCGCTTATCGCGGATCTCTCACGCTCCAAATCCGTCTGTCGCGATTCAGCCGGTCTATCGCGTTCCCTTCCGTCTGTCGCGGGACCGTTCCCCGTCTGTCGCGGTTTTGCAAACCGCTTATCGCGGTTCAAACCGTCTGTCGCGGCCTTTCTGGGGAGGCGCCGTGGATTGCGGGCTGGCCGACCGCTTCGCTGTCAGTGCGCCGTCGCATCTCTCTTCGCGCGTTGGAGGTCTTCTCTTTCTAAAAGCGACGGCGTGAGCTCCTTGCAGTTTTCGAAGAAGGGGGCAGGAAAAGACTCGAAGAAAAGGGGAGGGAGTCAAATGGAGCCCCCTTTGATTAAGCCTTTCTAATCTTCATTAATGTGCAAACAATGTTGGAAAGCCATGCGTTTGTGAGAGGTCTTCCCCTTGATTGCATTCCACAAGGCCACGAAGAAATCGATTGCTTCGGGAGTTTTTTAGTTCTTCGTGTTCGGAGAAAGGGTTTTCGGATTGTTTGAGTGACTCGAGAGCTTCTCGATTTTTCCGCTCATCTTTTGCATTCGAAGAAGTTTTGAAGAGGACGGGCCATGGATGTGGCTTCATCCTCCCTCGTGAAAAGTAACCGGGCCCCTCCTCCCGGGGAGACCGATATCCTGGCCGCTCTGCTGGAGGGGGGGTCGTGTGCCGCCCCTGGGGCATCCGAAAGTGCTGAATCCCCCATTGTTTCCCTCAGTAGACCCGCAGTTCTGTCTGCTCAGGAGGAGCTCAAGAAAGTTTGCCTCGTCGGCCAAGTGTTTGGCCCTAGGCCCCCGCTCGAAACTGTGCGACAATGGCTTCGAAAAGAGTGGTTCCCTCGAGGACTAATTGTTAGCAAATGTCAGTTCCTCCCAGCGAGCCACGTGCTGCTTGTCTTCGAAAATGAAGAAATGGCGTTCCAAGCCCTAAGCGTTGGCACCTGGCAGCTCGGTCGGTCGACCCTGTGCCTATTCAGATGGTCCCCGGATTTTACTCCCGACAAATCGAAATCGCTTCGGTACCCTCTTTGGGTTGAGCTCCCTAACCTTCCTTACTTCTTGTACAACTTCGTGTGGGACATTGTCTCTCCTATCGGCAAGCCGCTGGCTTCTCGTGAAGACATTGGTGGTCTCATCTATGAAGGTGCAAGACACTCGTTCAATGCTAGGTGGCACCCCCAAATCTGTGTCGAGGCCGACCTCAGTTCGCCGCTCCCAGCAATGATCAAAGTGGACATGGGCGAAGGAGATGTATGGGAGCAGGACATCAGCTACAAAAACCTTCCCAACGCGTGCTTTCGTTGTGGCCAGCAAGGCCACAGGATTAAAGATTGCCCTCTCAGGCAAAAAAACAAGCGCTTTCAAGAAGCCTCCAAAACTGCTCAAGACAACAATGGCGATCCGACCCACTTGACCAAGGAAGGGGAAGGCAAGGGCATCCTGAAGCCACAAGCTGATGCTGATGGCTTTACTGAAGTTAGAAGAAGAAGGAAAAGAAGCCCTAGGGCCAACGGTGAGAGAAACAACCTGCCACATACCCCCTATAGCAACTTGTATTGCAATCTAGAAAAGGAGATCAATGAGTTTGACTACCCAGGTGGGAAGCTACCTGAGGCAGACATCTACGACAAAGCCCTAGAGATCCCCGACAATAAAGAAACCCCCCAGGAGGGCTACACTACAAGCAAAGAAGATGGTTTCACCACTAGTAACGAAGACAACTTGGATAGTGAAAGTTCCATCATTGGATCGACGATCCCGGAAACGGTGCCGAGCACGGGGCACAAGTCTCCCCAGCAAGGGGCGTCCCGCAAAGGAAAACAGCCCATGGAGTTACCCTGGAAAAGCCCCCACAAGAACAGATTTCTAAGTCGGGAACAGATCCCAGCGAAAAAGAAAGATGAAGCCAAGAGAAGAAAGGAAAAAGCTCCCTCCCGCAAAGAGGGATCAATACAAAAATGATCGTCATCTCGCTAAATGCTAGAGGGCTAACCGACCCCTCAAGAGCGACCATCATTGGCCAATGGCTTCGCGACATTAGCTTAAACCCAGACTTTATATGCATTCAAGAGATTAAAATTGACGGAGAAGACCTCCAGAAACGGCTCAGGCAGGTCTCCTCGGCCCATGTGTGGATCCCAACGAAACACCCGCGGGGGTCTGGAGGAACGGCTATCGGTGTTAAACAACTCTGGTTTGAAAAGCTTGAGAACTTCATTGAAGATGTAAGTCACCGTTGGATCGCTGTTTCTTTTGGAGCTCCTCTTTGTGCTACTATGGTTTCTTTGTACGCCCCTAACGGGGATTTGGAGAGACGGAACACTTGGGCCTCCTTAGACTCGCTTCCCCACAACGTGCTTATATGCGGTGATTTCAACATGGTGGAGGACCCTATGGACAGATGGATGGGCAAGGGCAGGGTCATCGACAGTCGGGAGAAAGAAACGTGGGACATGACCAAACTTCACTTGGATTTGGTTGAATTCAAAGACTCGAATGGCTTTTCTTGGTCGAATCTCCAAGCGGGCGAGGACCTGAGGAAAGCTAGACTCGACAGATGCTACATCTCTCAGAGTTTTACCCATCAGTGGGGCCATCCTACCATCACGCAATGCACTGACCTCACTATCTCTGATCACTACCCGATTGTCATCACTTTTCAACCTTCCAACAAGATCCGCAAGGCTCCGTGGTTCCATGCCAACGCATCCACCTTCTCTCTCCCCTCCGTCCATCAAGAAATTGCCGATGTGTGGAAGGTGGCGTTCGCCTCTGGCCTTGCCCCAGCCAAGTGCTGGAGAAATGCGGTCGACAAGTCTCGTAAGATCATGATCAGAACTAAGAAGATGCTCGAGACTGTGCGGCGGGCTCGCAGGGTAGCTCTCTACCACAGACTCTGGCGGCTCGAGGAGGAAGTGAACAAAGGAAAACACCAAGCCCAGAAAGGTCTCCGAAAAATCAGAGCAGTGTTGAGATACGAGGAAGAAATACAAAGGAAAAACTTGCAAATCTTCTTCAAGGAGTGGTGGGCTGGCAAAGCCGACAAACCCACCAAAGAGATGTGCCGTATCCTTAAAAGGAAACACAACAGAGATTCGATCCCCCTACTGCTAGATCCTCTTGGCAATGTATGCAATTCGGAAGAAGATAATCTTGGCATCATCGAAGGGCACTTCACGAGACTCCTGGGAACCTCGAACCCCCTCTCCCACCATAGAAGGGACTGTATGGCTACCATTTCTAGGGTTTCCCCCCGGAGGATTCCACCCAACCTCCACTCCCTGCTCCATGCCCCTATCTCTGAATCAGAAATCATTGAGGTCATTGATGCCCTCCCTCTCGGTAAAAGCCCGGGACCCGACGGACTCACTAACGAGTTCTTTAAATCCTTCAAGCTGGTGGTTGCCACCCCTCTTCGGATGGTTTGGCAAGAAGCGCTAACGTTTGGTGCTCTTCCTTCTTGTCTAAATAATGGAATTATCAAGTTGATACACAAGAAGGGGGAAAAGAACAGAATCGAGAACTGGCGGCCTATTACGATGCTCCAAACAGGATACAAGATCATCGCCAAAGTCATCGCCAACAGACTCTCGTGCCACCTGAGATCTTGGCTTAGTGAGGACCAAAAAGGTTTCATCAAAGGCAGGTCTATCCTGGAAAACATTATGGATATTTGGGAAGGTATTCAATTTGCAAATGAGTCTAATCAAGATGTGGTCTTCCTCAAGATCGATTTTGACAAAGCCTACGACAGGCTAGAATGGGACTATATTCTGCAGTCGCTTCAAGATCTCGGATGTAGTCAGAAATTCACCAAGATGATCGCGACCCTTCTTGGAAACGCAACAACCCAAATTAATGTTAACGACAAACTTTCGAAGGCGATCCATCTTAAAAGGTCTATTAGACAAGGGTGCCCTCTGGCCCCCCTCCTTTTTGCCGTCGCCACTGAGGGGCTGAGCAGACTTGTGGCACATCATGTTGAGGCTGGCAATATCAAAGGCCTCCGGCTGCCTCAAGACCACGGTCAAATCATCATGAGACTGTTTGCTGATGATATGAACGCGTTCGTTCACAATGATAATACTAGCCTGGAGACTTTCTGGAGGTGTCTTGCTACCTTCTGTGATGCCTCTGGATCCAAAATCAACCACTCTAAGACCGCCTTCAGGGCTATTGTGGGACATCATCCTGGCCTTCTCATTGACCACGGCTGTCAAATCATTCCGCAGGGCCAAATCTTTCGACTTCTTGGAATCCCCTTGGGGTTTGGCGTCTCTATGGAGCAGCGATGGAACTGGGTGCTTGCCAAACTTGAAAACAAGCTCAACTATTGGAAAGGTATGCAAATCAATCTCGCTGGACGTGCGATGGTTATCAACACGTTCCTCCTCTCTTCTACCATCTATTTCCTTTCTTGCTGGAGACCGAACGAGCAAGGCCTGTCCAAACTGAATAGTATTTGTAGAAACTTTCTTTGGACGGGCGATCATAACAGAAGGGGGGTGCCTAAAATCAAATGGGCCATCTGCACTAGCCCTAGAGATAGCGGGGGGCTGGGCATCCTAGACATTGGGTGTATGGCCAACAAACTGGCAGCCAAATGGATGATTAAGGCTTGGTGCAATAGGGAGGCCTCGTGGGCCAAGCTGATCTTTAGAAACAAGCATGAGTTGGCCCTCATGGGGTGCCCGAACTGGAAGAATCTCGACATCATGACCCTGCTATTCTCCCCGATCCCCGTCTTCCCGAAAGGCTCCAATCTCGTGTGCTCCCTTTGGAAGGGCTGGAATAAAGTCAAAAGCTTCACAAGAATTAGTGAAGACTGGAAGTGGGCGGCCGGAATCAGACAAAACGACTCTATCTGGTTTCCGATTCATGGCATCCGGAGTGTGGAGTCGTGGAACATTCAAAATGCCAAGAAATTATGGAACAAAGGATTCAAAAAATGGAAACACCTCTGGAAACATGACACCAACAGCTGGATCAACTTCGAGGATATTGACCCTCGCATAAACATCTCCTACGAAGAATGGAACACTCTGCAAAGCAGATGCCTCGCTTGGGATCGTCACAAGACTCGCCTTCTCATGGGACACGACACACCGAACGTGCGTGGTCTCAAATGGCACAATGGAAATAGCCTACTCAAAATCCCGAACATCAAAGAAACGACTGACCTCCAGATAAGCCTCAACAAGAAGTGGTGCCTGTCTTGGACGCGGCTTCGGTGGGACATGAAATTCATGGGTATCTGGCACCCACTTATAGAGATTAAGAAGTCTGTCCTCTTATGGCAAATTCTTCATCGAGGAATTTGGACCAACCATAAGGCAAGCAAACTTTGTGGGTTCCCTCCTTGGTGCAAACGCTGCCACCGTGCTATCGAAGATGTCCCACACATCTTCCTTACTTGCCCCAACTCCTACAAAATCTGGCAGATGGTTGGAATGAAAATCAGACTTCAGAAACAGCTTAGTTGGAAACAAGTCCTTTTGGGAGAAGCGATTGGCTGCTCTGCGGCACTCTGGAACGCAATCAGAGGGGAAGTCCTGTGGAAAATTTGGCGGGAGCGGTGTGCGCTCAACTTCGGCGATCCCCCCAGGGAGTGGTCGACTGAGAAATCACTATTCCTCCTTGGCAAAAGGATTGTCAACAGTAAGAAATCCCCCCCCTTCAGGCACCATCAAGTCCTCCTGTTGATCAACAACAAGCTCAAACCCAAGTGGGCCCCGCACGAGGGCGACGAGAGGGTGATCAACCTTCTTTGTAATGCAACCTAGGATTCAATCAAGCTTCCCCTGCTTTGTGGGATTTGGGGGGTCCCGCGGGCACTAGTCCCCTTCTATTGTACCTTTGTTTTTTAATTTAATTCAAGTCCGGGAGAGTAGGCTATTGCCGAACTTCCTTTATATGAGAAAAAAAGAAGCAACGCATCCATCAAATCGTAGTGTTAATCAGCGAGAGCATTGTTCAGAGATGTATTACGCAATGGTTTGGATTCCATTGAAAAGGCACAATGGACGCCAGGATGATGGACGAGGGCATTACAATCACGATTACCAGCATTGATCTGTCTCCCATCTCCGACCATATCTTGTCCATGAGGTTTGCGGAACATGTGCATTGCGGTTTCCTTGAGGCTTGGTCGGCATAGAACTTGTCGGCCTAAGCACCGTCCGGAAGCCTACAAGATTCTGCGAAGCATCGTAGCCTGATCTGGCCCTACAATCCGCAAGAATTTCGTAAGCTGCTCGGATCTCGCAGAAGAGCTGAGTGCATTCGTCCCTCTTTTCCGGTGCGACGCGATCAGGATGGAATTTCAGAGCTAACTTGCGATAAGAATTTCTGATCTCTTCTTCACTTGCTTCCGAAGGTAGACCCAATACTTCGTACAGACTGCGCTTCTTTTCTGGAATAGAGGAAGGCAATCGGGGCCATTGCCAATCCCTAGACTTCTCGCGTCTGTCTTCCGTATCAACAGACGATCTGATCTCAGAAGTGGTGTGGATATTTGCCCGAGCACTTGAAAGGTCAGCGGGCGAACGTGTTGCAGACATAGAGACTTGCGATGGTCTGACATCATCTGGATTGCTTGATGGCGCGATTGTTCTGCTATATAGAGTGTGGTTAGTCGTAGCATAGCGCAAACTTGCGCGCACAGAAGAGGAGTAGGTCATGGGAAAAACGGAATGGAGGTTGGAGTTAGACAAGAGCTCAAGGCGTATGGAGGGACCTCTCGGGCAATTGTTATCATTAAGAATACAACAGAACGATCGAAAAGCCGAGATCACATATCATGAGAGGACAATAAACAGAGACGAGCACAGAGATGAACATCTCTTGTTGATGAAGGGGAAATTGAAAGCGCCGAAGTGTTTGCTGTCGAGAATAAAGATCTCAGATTGCGTAACCGCAGCTCCGTCCACAGGAAAGGGATGCCGCCTTCGCAAGCTTAAAAGATGATGCAATCGGGAGATCGTCACTTCGATGATGGAATGCGAATGTCATCAACCAGTTGACTGTGAGTGTGCGATGCTTCTAATGAAAGAAGTTGGACTTAAGAATTAGTTCTTTTGGAATTTCGAATTCGGTTCTTCTTCCCTCCTCTTTAAGATAGGTCTAATCCCTCCTCTTTGCATGTGTATCAAGGTCTTATGTAGGGTAAACACAATTATATATGCATGATTTCTCTTGCT
Organism: Ceratopteris richardii; assembly: GCA_020310875.1. Lineage (NCBI taxonomy): Eukaryota > Viridiplantae > Streptophyta > Polypodiopsida > Polypodiales > Pteridaceae > Ceratopteris > Ceratopteris richardii. The sequence goes on from CM035413.1 coordinate 158,168,439, forward strand.
CTTAATACAGAAAAAGATCATAGTAATGCTAAATCTCATTAGATCTAACCATATGATAACCATTCTAATAATTTCTAAGTTAAATTTTAAACCATTTATGATTTTTAGGACGATATGGTCAAAGTCATCCAAGATTCACATTGGAATTTTGTAGCACCATGATATGCAAAGCACTGTAATATGCTAATTTAAGGCATATGGTTGCCTGATTGATAAAACTCATCAACTTAGACCATGTAAGACTGAGATAAATGATTGGATATTGGTATACAATAATATTTTTACCTCAACATAAACCTCTTTTTCTCAATGATAGTAAGAGTTGAATTCCTTTGGCTAAGAATCCAGTCTATCATGAAAAGACCAAGCACATTGAGGTGAGGTATCACTTCATTAGAGATTGATTAGCCAATGAGCGCATTATCCTTGAGAAGGTTCATACTCAAGATAATTCTATAGATGATTGGACTAAAGCTCTACCACATGATAGCTTTCAACATTTTTGTCACTTGATCGGGGTTACTTGATTCATGATCTTACATAGTTGCTTGTATAATGTGTAGCATGCTCATCAGGTGGGAGGTATACTTAGTATACTTACACTCACATATTCTTTATCATTCTTTATTTTTTCCCATAGTCACTTTGCCATATTGGCCTTTAGTAGGAGATTGTTAATGTTAGTGTCCATGTGAAAGGCCAAATGGTGACTGGACACTTTTGTATATTTTCTTTAATAAAACATATAGTGGAGTGGTTAGTTACAGATTGTAAGTTTGATTGCATTTGGAAAACATAAGAAATATTTGTTCGTGCCCCCCTGTGCATTGAATTTTTAGCATATTCTATAGCCTTTGTGTAGAGTACTATGTGTGGCATCTTGAGATCAGTTTTCCACTCAAAGGATATCATCGTGGAGCTCTTGAGAAGGAGAGTCCATTGTTGTGCATCAACATCGAAATACTTCACACGAGCATATTCCACCATCACATCATATAGAGGCCAAAAAGTCACTACTACAAGGTCAAAGCACACTACCCACATATGAGAATTGAGAGAAGAATAAATCTATGCCATTAATTGTGTCAGGATGTCAATCACGGAATACATATGAAATGAATAAGAGCTATCAAGTATATCATAGATCTTTTGTGCTTCAAAGTTAATGCACTAGACTATGGATATAATCAATAGCACTTCAAGCCATCGAAGAGGAAATAGATGGATTCCTTACTTCTATTCTAAGAGATGTTAACTTGTCTCTAGCTCATGCAAAGATGATGAGCATACAACCCAAGCAACTAGATGGGACCATACATAATTATGGTATCATTCTTGTTGAAGAGATACATTTTGTAAAATGATATTTTCCTTATGATAATTTACTTTTGCGTCATTGTTCTTACACATGCTTAAGTCCATATTGATCTATATCATATGTTCAAAATTGTATCCACTTGCTTCAAGATGGTATGTGTGCAAACCTAATCACTTAGGATTCAAAACTCATATTTCCATTGACATCAACTAAGTTATGCACATAATAAGTTTCATGGATGTAAAATTTTCAAGAAAGGACCTGTATTTCCACTAACCACATGGTATTCAAATTTCATAAGAAGAAGAAACAAGTTGGGTTCAGGTCTTCCATGATCATCATCCCACATCAAAAGGATCATCATCATAGTCAAAAGCAGAGTATTGTCCATCATGAGAATCATGCAATTGATTCTCCACCTAGATATACTATAGTTTCATCATGGATATCCATCATAATCTTGTTCTAGTACCACATATCAAGAACTCTACAAAGACCAAGAGCTATGAAGATTCAAGTTCTAGAAAATCTCATAGTCACATAACTGGTCCTCGTGGAACTCATCACTTTGAGGGGAGGTGCTATTATGGACACAAAGGAAACTAAAAAAAATTCTTTCTTGCAAATTTTAGGGAAATCGATGAACTATAAAACTCAAGAAGCTAGATAGGACCATGAGATAGGACCATATATGACTATGCAGTCGTTCTTCTTGAAGATATATTTTGTAATATGAAATTATCGCATTGGTAATATACTTTGTAATAACCAAAGAATCTGACAACTATCAACGATGTGCTCCCTGCCCTACAATCTCAAGTAGGTGACAACCTTTTGAATAGTGGGCTCTGGATTTATTGGACCCTTGCATATTCTAAGTTACACGATACAATGTATCATAAAAAATATGGTATTATTTCCATCCAAATCCTGAAAAGATTACCAAATTGCATCCAAGTTCTTATGATGAAAAAACTTATATCCAATATGAATATCAATTTTTTGGCATGCACTCTATCCTGCTATAACATGAAACCTTTGATGGTGTTTTGAAAAACACAATGTGAGTGTTCTTTGAGTTGTCGACAATCTTTCTATAGTCCAAATCCATACTGCAAAAAGATCCATACAAAAATGCAAGAAATAAAATGCATCCTTGCGAACATAATGCAAAATTCTTGGGTTCTTTTAGAAAACTCCATATGATTCTGCAAAGATTCAGATAGTAGATCACCCCTTTCCTTATTAATTATCTTGAGAAAAACACCATTCATTTCTAGAATTAACACCCTTCTTTCATCTCTTGAGAATGAAGAAAATATTTTCTTTGTTAATGAAGATTCATATATGTGTGAAGACAAGCAACACATCAATGACAACCTTGTGTTTTCTTTGTAATTTAAATGCACATCAATATTGTGTTCTACAAGAAAGAGAGGAAGCTATCTAGATTTATATAAAAATGAATTAAATTGATGATACATAAAAATCTATTACATGATTTGAATGCATGTTCTTATATTCAAGCCATTCTATATCAATGCATAACTAAAAGTAATTGGAGTCATTTTCAATTAAGATGTTATCATTTATCTCGATATTCAAAACTTAAAATGAATTAAAATTGATGATACATAAGACAATATATGACATGCTCTAAATACATGATTTTATGTTTAGGGGATTTGTTACACTTATGTGTTCCTCGAGTAGCTTTTATGTGAGCCTTTTCCCTATACTTGCACACTTTTTACTCTATTGCTGGCTAGAGGTTTTTTTCCCATGTTACCACATACATGATTCACTCATGTGTTATGGTACTTGTACTTAGGGATATTATTAAGCTTTTACTTCAGGTCAGTTCATCATCAATAGAAAGAGATATTCAAACCATCCATCTTCTTCGTGTGTCTTGTTACATTTGTGCTCCTTCTGTGTGCTTCTTGTGTGTCTCTCACACCTCTACACACACGCAACAGTGGTATCAGAGCAGGTTCAGCTCCTTCTGAAGTTTTGGTTTTGTGCATTGTGGTGCATGTGCACTTTAAGAATGCAAATCCACTTCGGAGCATAATATAGTGAATTTCAATAGTCAAGAAACATTTCCACTAGTTACAATGGGGTTTAACCCCATTTCAAAGCCATTCGTGCAGTCAAAATCGCCATTAGAGTGACGGTTGGTGAGCTGAAATTTCAGCATTTATTGCAGCTTTCATCCAAGTAAAGATTTTGTCACATTCTTATTCTTTAGTGAAATGGCGGGCAACAATGACTTGTTTGGCATGCTTCAAGCTGAAGATAAGCTTGATGGGACCAACTATCCGATGTGTTATTACATGATGAAGCATGTTCTTGTTGCAAAACAACTTTGGAACATAGTCGTAGATGTAGATCAAAGACCTGCACATTCTTCTACTTCACAATCTACTGTCACAGATGGAGCTTCTTCTTCAAGTACTATGGTTTCTCCTTCTCCACCTACAGAAAAGCATCTTAGATGGGATGGAAAAGATGCTCATGCTCATGTATTGATTGCGCTTTCTGTGAAGCGTCATATATTTCCACACATTCGGTCATATTTTATATCAAGAAAGGCATGGGACACTCTTACTTCTTTGTATGCTATGCATAATGAAGCACGTGTAAGCATTCTTGAGGATGTATGTATGGTTGAAAATGAGTCTATGGATGTGTATGTGACATGCATCAAGGACTTGAAAGAGCAGTTGGCAAACATAGTTGAGATTATTTCGGATGCATCACTCATTTGTACATTGTTGAAAGGATTTGCGAAATCTTTTCAAAGCTTTGCTACTACACTCAGTTTGGTTGCAAGACAAAATCCTAATATGTATGCATTTGATGAGGTTTTGTCTCTTCTTTTGCAAGAAGAGCAATCTAGAGTGAATACGAGTGGTTTGATATTGAGGGAATGCAAGCACTTGCTATCTCACAAACGGGGATAAGCAAGTATGGTTCAACTTGGGGCTCATCAAAACCAAAGCCTAAACCTTCCTCATCCACTCATTTCTCTAATGATGCTGATTTGCAAAAGAAAAAGAGATGCAAATATTGCCAAACAGTTGATTAGACTATTGACGAGTGTAGAAAGCTTGCTAAGCGCAATGAAAAGAAGAAGGAATCCGGCATGTCTATTGTTGAAACTTTAGCAAATGCAAAGAATGATGAAGCTAACATGGCTCAAGATTTTTTTTTATAAAAAGGAAGTTCATTTGTGGCTTACTCTCCCAAACTTTAATTAAAAGAGAAAATGATACAAGTGAATGGGGCTAGTTAAGTGGTCCTTGGACTTTGCCCCAAGCAAATCTAAACCCTTACGCTACCTGCTTTGGATTGAGCTTCCCAACCTTCCTTGTTTCTTGTACGACATCTTGGGAGATATAGTTGGATCTATTGGTCGACCACTAGCCTCAAGAGAGGACATCGAGCAAGGTATTCCTTGAATGCACAATGGCACCCACAAATTTGCATCGAGACTAATCTTAACAAGGATCCCCCGTCGAGGATTTCTAGAGACTTAGGGGAAGGGGAAGTTTGGGAACAAGAAATGACATATAAGAATTTTCCAAATGTGTGTCTTCATTGCGGCCATTAGGACACAGGATTAAAGAGTGCTCTCATAGATAGAACGCTTCAAAATTCAAACAGAATGAAGAAACCGCCAAAGAAGATTAGAACCAAGAAGCCACCACAGAGGTTCAGATAAGCACTAGGGCACAAGCTCGTCTACTTATCATGGAGGAAGAGAAAGACACTAGGGTCTCACTGATAGACTCAGAAGGGTTCATGGAAGTTAGACACAGAAGGAAAATAAGCTTTGGGGTTCCTCTAAGAGGAATACCACAATCATGGCTCCTATAAATAACTTTTACTACAACCTGGAAAAGGAGATCAACAAGTTGGACTTTCTTGGAGGGAACCTTTATGAAGTTGACACCCAATGTCAATCCTTGGAGGTTGCCACCTTGAAGGTTACCACCAATAAATTGGAAAACCAAGAGGATTATTCCACTAGTAAAGAGGATGGCTTCACTACTAGCAATGAAGACAACCCAGATAGTGAGAGCTCCATCATTGGATCGACACTTCTAGAAAAGGTACTGAATTCACTCCTCCAGAAGGTGGCTCACAAGGGGAAACAACCATTGGAAATGCCATGGAAGATCCCACTTAAGGGTAAGATACATCTAGACCCCTCTTTTTTGAGGAAAAAAGATGAACCCAAGAAGAAAAAAGACAATGTCGCTCTTTGCAAAGAGGGTAACCATCATTAATGATTATCATATCATTTAATGCGAGGGGGTTGACTTACTCCTCAAGAGCATCAATTATTGGCCAGTGGATTTGGGATAATAGCCAAAACTTGGATTTTATTTGTATTCAAGAGATTAAAGTTGATGGGGAGGACCTGGAGAAAAGACTCAAATGCATCTCTTCAACTCATGTCTGGGTTACCACCTCACACCCTAGAGGGGTTGATGGTATAGCTATTGGAATAAATAACTTTTTTTTTTTGGTAGATTAGTCAACTCCCGTGAAGATTAGAATCATCATTGGATTATTGCCTTCTTCGGGGGCCTCTCTGAGTTCACTGTTGTCTCCATGTATACCCCAAACAAGGAGTTGGAGAGGATAGATGTCTGGGTCTCCTTTGACTGATTTTCCCACAATGTGATGATTTGTGGAGACTTCAACATGGTGGAAGACCCTTTGGATGGGTGGGACAATAGGGGGCATACCATTGATGGTCAGGAGAAAGATATCTGGGAAAATCAAGCTCCACCTAGACCTAGTGAAGATTAAAGATACAAATGGCTTCTCTTGGTCAAACCTCAAAACTAGGTACGACTTGAGGTAAGCAAGACTTGATAGAAGCTATATTGCACAAAACAATATTTAGCAATGGGGTCAACCCATCATCTCTCAACACATTCATCTTGCCATTTCGGACCATTACCCTTTTATTCTCGCTTTCAAACCGATTGCCAAACTCAGGAAAGCACCTTGGTTTCACGCATGCCCATTTTCTTTCTCCCTTCCTTTTGTCCATCAAGAAATCTCCTTGGTCTGGAACTCGGCATTTGCCAATGGCAAATGTTGGAGAGCAGCAGTTGAGAAGACTTGTCAAATTCTAGTCAAGACTAACAAGATGCTTCACAATGTTCCATGGAGGCGGAGAGAGAACCTTTATTGGAGGCTTTGGTGTCTTGAGGAGGAAGTGAACAAAGGAAACTACCAATACGAGATGGGACTATAGAAAAACAAAGGCATGCTGAGATACGAGGAAGAAATTCAAAGGAAAAACTTGTAAGTATACTTTAAAGACTCATGGGCAGGTAAGACTCACAAAACAACTAAAGAGATGTGTGGCATCCTCAAGAGGATACAAACAAAGGACTCTATTTCCTTCTTGATTAGTAGTAATGGGATTGAATGCAAAACGAAAGAAGAAAATAGTGCTATTATTGTTAACCACTTTACTCAACTCTTGGGGGTTTCGATGCTCCTATCTCCCCATAGGCGGGATTGCAAAGCGACCATCTCGAGGGTTTTTTCCTCGAGAATACCGCACAATCTGAGCTCTCTCCTTGAATCGCCCATGTCAAATAATGAGATTCATGAGGCTATTGATAGGCTCCCCAATGGGAAAAGCCCAGGTCCTGATGGCCTCACAAATGAATTTTTCAAATCCTTTACATAGGTGGTGGCCACTCCACTGTGCCTGGTTTAGCAAAAGGCGTTGGGTTTTGATGCGCTTCCAGAATGCCTAAACAAAGGTGTCATCAAGCTTATCCATAAAAAGGTGACAAGAATAGGATTGAAAATTGGCACCCAATCAGGATGCTTCAAAGAGGGTACAAGATTCTTGCAAAAGCTATTGCCAATAGAATTTCACACCACCTGAAGACATGGATCAGTGAGGACCAAAAAGGTTTCATCAAAGGTAGATCAATAGTGGGAGTTATTTTTTATATTTGGGAAGGTTTTGATTTTGCTAAAGATTCCGAGCAAGATGGGGTATTTCTAAAACTTGACTTTGACAAAGCCTATGATAGGCCGGAATGGGACTTTATTCTTCAGTATCTGAAAGATCTCACCTATAGTCAAATATTCACTAAGATGATTTCTACCCTATTGGGAAATGCATTGACATAGTTAAATATCAATGACTTGTTATCCAAGGTTATCATATTAAGATGCCCTATCAGGCAAGGGTTCCTATTGGCCCCACTGCTCTTTGCTATTTCCATGGAGGGGCTCAGCCGTCTCCTGCAACATCACATGGAGATGGGCCATATTAAAGGCCTCTCTCTACCGCTCCACCATGGCTAGATGATCATGAGGCTCTTTGCGGATGACATGAATGCATTGGTGCATAATGATTTGACTGGTATTGAAACCTTTTGGGGGGTGCTTGGACACATTCTGTGAGGCATGTGGTTCCAAAATAAACCAATCAAAAATCACATTTAGAGCCATCATCGGGCCACCACCACCCCTGCTTGTTGACCATGGTTTCCAAATTATCCTCCGGGGTTAGGTCTTCCGCTTACTCGATATCCCAATGGGCTTTGGAATCTCAATGGAGTAGAGATGGAATTGGGTCCTTTCTAAACTAGACAACAAGTTAGCATATTGGAAGGGCCCATGGAAACCATTGCTAGGAATATCTTATCCTTTACCATTTGTAAAAAGATTATTTGACTTGAAAGAATATTTGTAGCTACCTACAAACTTGTGGAGTTTGTTAGATGAAAAGTTATGACTTCATGTTGGAGAGAATAACTCCTAGATTGGTGGATTACTTTTAGAGAGAGCCAAAAGTTGAATTCAAATTCAAAATTTGAATGTAGCACTTATAAATAGTAACATGGAAAACTCGCGGTTAGAAGACTCTATTCCCGAGTTCCCCATTGCCATATTGTAAGAGAGTGAGGTCTACATTATAGCCTACACTACTCACCATCATTAGGCTATGATTGTCAAGCCTATGACCTTGTGAAACATTGTTCATTAATACAATAGATCTACATTGCTCATCTATGATCTCTCTGTTATAGTCATTCATAACTATCAACTTGTACTGCTCATATCGCAACCATTTCTCAACCATTTTCAATATTCTATGCTTGTTGGAATCAGCCCCATGGTATCTATATTCTCAGAAATTTTGAAGACATTCCATTTAGCCAATTTTGAGAAAAGCGCGTCGAAGCACTCATTGGGCAAACTCTACAGAGGTCCTAAAAAATCGGGGGTAATGAGTCAATTGCTAAGTTGATTGCTCTATGTATAGTGCATCATTTTAAGTGATTCTAATTGGAATCATTAGCTTATTAAGCTAATTAGATACATATAAAAGGAATTTTTCTAATTCCTACTGTACTCGAAGCACTGAGCATAACAAGCAGCACGGATGTGAACAAGGTTTTCATTAAATCTTCAACTTGGAAGTAGTTTGTTTTGGTTCAAGCATTTCTCAAATCGTTTCCAAAGTACATAGGCACTTGAATAGTGTCATTGGAGAGCTAAGAGGGTCCACAATGCAACTCTAAAGCTATAAGGGGCTGATACAAAGCAGGATCTGGCAGTACCTACTCATTTCTTGGAGTGTCCATCCATCTTTCCCAACAGTGGTATTAGAGCAAAGCTAAGGTAACATGGGAGATGGTTTTCCTTCTTTCATTGATAAATTGGACAGGAACAACTATCAAGCATGGTCCTTGAGGATGAAAACATACTTAAAAGGAAGGAGCCTCTATGGATACATCTCAGGAGATGAGGAGATGCCCATATTTAGAAGCAAAGGACAACCTACAAGAGAGGAGCATGAAAGACTCAACACATGATGTGCCAAGGATGCATTAGCAAGGTCCTACTTACTTAATTCAATCTCTGATTTTCTTCTTCCACATATTAGGAAGTGTAAGACATCCCAAGAGACTTGGGAAACATTGTCTTCTTATTTCTCTTCCAACACAAGAGCTAGGATGAACCAATTGTGGATTGAGTTTACCACTCAAAGAAAGCAACCTAAGCAAGGCATCTCAGAGTATGTGACCAAAGTCAAAGATGTAGCAGATCAATTGGCAAGCATAGGAGAAGAAATTGAAGATGAGCAGATTGTAAGACAAGTAATCAATGGTATTAAAGTTGATGACAAATGGGAGAGCTTCATAATTGCCATGGACTTGTACATGGAGATGTACATTCTAGACCTTACCACACTCATGGGGAAACTATTTACCCATGAAGCCAAGCTCAACAAGAATGGATATTCATCAAGAGGTAATAGCTCTTCTGCCGTATATAGTGATAAAAGTAAGTCCAAAGAGAAAGGGAAGAACATGAAGGTTGAAGATGAAGGAACTACCTCCCAAGCCAACTATGCAGGGAGAGGTAGAACCTCAAGAGGAAGGGGCAGAGGAGGTACGCAAGGTACGGGGAGATCTTATAACTCCTCACCATGCAATATTTGTGGATTGTCGAATCATACTACAGATGAGTGTTATAGGAACTTCAAGAATCAGAGAGGTAGAGGATATCAAAGAGGTGGATATACACAATGAAGAGGAAGATTCAATCACCATCAAGGATACAAAAATTACAACAACTAAAATACCAATTACCAAGGAGGCTACAAATCAAGGAAAGATTACAAAAATTACACAGAGGAGCAAGAAGATTCTCTTCTGATTATGAATATGACTTCAAAACTTGGTATAAATGATGATCATCTCTTCTACATTGACTCAAGATGCTCAAACCATGTGGCAGGCAATGTAGCTCTTCTCCCTGACCTTGAAGAACCAAAGGGTAAGTATCAGGTACAAATAGGTGATGACACCAAGCACTCAATGATTAAAGTAGGAAATGTTAAGACATCTTATGGAAACAAGAATCTGTTGAGTAGGGTTCTATATGTACCTACAATTACCAAGAATTTGATGAGTGCTAGAAAGACTGTGGAAAAGGGTTTGCAGGTTAGATTCAACCAATATGAAGCATTTGTGGAGGATCCCCAGCATGGATTCAAGAAAATTGCCAAAGGAGAAAAGAGAGGTAGATTATTCACTTTTGAACTTGAGGATACAAGGAACATTGCACTTCATAGTTACAAAGAGCAAACATTATCAGAGCTTGAAATTTGGCATAAGAGATTAGGGAATGTTGGTGAAAGAACCTTAAAGCAAATATGTAGAGACCAATGTGTGCTTGAGATACCTAATGTATCCAAGCAACACATGATTTATAAATGTGGTGCTTGTCAGTTTGGAAAGTCTAACAGGTTACCCTTCTCAAGGAAAGGCTACATGCATGAGGACTACCTAGAGCTTGTCCATACAGATGTATGGGGACCAAGTAAGGATCCCTCAATCTCTCGAACAAGGTATTATGTATCTCTCATTGATGATTACAGTAGGTGGATTGTATTGTACTTTATGAAGCACAAAGATGAAGTATTCAATTGCTTTAAAAAGTATCTTGCACTTGTTGAGAACCAAACAGGGAGAAACCTAAAGAGACTAAGGTCATATGGAGGAGGTGAGTACTTCTCAAATGAGTTTGATGCATTCTTGCAGTACAGAGGAATCAAGAGAGAAACTACAATTAGGTATACCTCTGAGCAAAATGGGGTGGCAGAAAGGAGCAATAGATTAATTGTTGAAACAACTAGGTCAATGTTAAATGAGAAAAAATTACCTAAATACTTGTGGGCAGAGAGTGTATCTACTACCACTTATCTTGTGAACAGGTTGCCATCCAAATCTCTTGATGGGATGACCCCATATGAAGCATGGCATCGTAGAAGACCCTCACTTGATCATTGAAGGATCTTTGGATGTTTAGCTTATGTGAATATCCCTTCTTAGATAAGTGGTAAGCTCGACCCTAAGGCAAAGAAGTGCATCTTCATAGGGTATGACTTGAATCAGAAAGGATACAGGTTCTACAATCCTTCAAACAAAGGATTCATGGTTAGTATGTTGGGAAAGATGGATGGATGATCCAAGAGATTGAGTAGGTACTGCTAAAACCTGCTTTGTACCAGCCCTCTTTAGCTTCAGACTTGATTAGTAGACTCTCTTAGCTTTCCAATGACACCAAGAAATGGCCTATGTCCTTTGGAAATGAAGTGTGTAATGATTGAATCAAAACAGATAACTTTGGAAGTCACAAAGTCAAGAAAACCTTCTATTTTGGTCTTGACACCTGCTCAATGTTTTGCTCAGTGTGACCAGCACAGTAACAATTGATACAATTCCTTCTAGGGGTATTCAATTAGCTTAGTAAGCTAACATTTGCAAGTGGAATGATGTAAAATAATGAACTATGCTAAGAGAAATTAATTTAGCAAGATTTGGTATACCCCTGACTTTTTAGGACTGTAGCAGAGATAGACCAGTGAGCACCTCGACGATGATTTCTCTGAGTTGGCTTAATGAAATCACTTCAAACGTTGTCAGCATGTAGATGACTTTGAGCTGAATCCAACAAGCTTTGAATCACTGAATTTGATGGAGTATTCGTTGTGATATGCCCTTGACAAGTTGACAGACTTTGGAGTAGACAATCAGTGAGCACAGAGATAAATGATGTAAATGTATCTATAAATTAACACTTGTGTTTCAATCCCATTGGCATGGATAACATTTCCAAATGGTGTAGAGAGGTGTAGGCTATGGTATAGTCCTTACACACACTCAAACTCAGTAGAGTAAGCCTCGGGAAATGAAGAAGATATACCCGTGACTTTTCCAAGTACATTTTATAGGATATGTGCAAAAAGTTGAATTCAAATTCAAATTTTGGCTTCCTATGATCAAGGTCCTAAAAGCTTGGAGATATTCTCTCAATCAAATAAGCTACTTTTTCCACGACTCACTTTGGTAGGTGATTACAAAAGATTCCAAGTCATTTTGACTTTTACAAATGAGGTAAAGTGGTAAGTAATCACTAGCATATGTTCCTATGGTTCTTTATGTATGTAGAGTCTTCATGATAACTTCCAAGCCAAATGTGTAGGCTTGTGATTTACACCAACAGCTCCCCCTCAAGCTAAACATTTTGGCTTAAGTCTTCATCTTCAATCTTCAAGTACATCCTGCAATCCAATCATAGATTTGAACTTGCAAAGTTTGGTTCCGTCCAAAGCTTTAGTCAGCAAATCTGCACATTGCATGTTGGTTGACACATAGGTCAGCTGAATATCCTTGCTTAGCAACTTCTCCCTCACATAATGATAATGAACTTCTATGTGTTTGGTCCTGGCATGATAGATAGGATTAGCTGCAAGGTGAAGAGAACTTGTATTATCTCCAAAGATAATTGGAGGCCTAGTATATAAGCCCAATTCTGAATACAAAAGCTTAATCCAAATTGCTTCTTGAGTGGCATTAGCTAGCCCTCTATACTCTGCTTCTGTAGAAGACAATGCAACAGTTGGTTGCTTCTTTGCAGACCATGAAATTGGTTTGTCACCTGCAAAAGAAATGTATCCAGAAGTGCTTCTCCTATCATCCTTGCATCCTGCCCAATCTGCATCTAAATAAACTTTTACATCAATATCTGAAGTGTAAGGAAAGTATAAACCATGGTTCTATGTACCCTTGAGATACTTCAAGATTCTTTTGGCAGCCTCTAAATGAGGTATCCTTGGCTTGTGCATAAATTGACTTAGCACACTAACTCCATATGCAATATCAATTCTTGTAAGAGTAGCATAGTTCAAGCTACCTACCATACTTTGATAACTTGTAATGTCTTGGACTTCATCACCTTCATGGGCACTTAGATTTAGGTTCACCTCCATTGGAGTACTAGCTGCTTTAGCATCCTGCAAGTGAAATTTCTTCAACATGTCCTGCACATACTTCTTCTGAGTAATGTATATTCCTGAATTAGTGTAAACTAATTCAAGTCCCAAAAAATACTTCAATAGCCCAAGATCATTGATCTTGAACTCCTTCATCATTTGGCTTTTGATGCTTCTGATTCCATTGACATCATTACCTGTAATGATGATGTCATCAACATAGACACAGAGATAGATTATCTCTGAATTACTTCTCTTAATGAACAGAGAAGTGTCAGCCTTACTCATGACAAAACCTTGGTCTTGAAGGTATGTAGTTAGCCTGTAATTCCATGCCCTAGGTGCCTGCTTCAATCCATGTAAAGCCTTCTTTAATTTGCAAACATAAGTTACCTTCTTAGGGTCTTCATAGCCAGGAGCTTGTGACATATAAACCTCTTCTGAAATCCATCCATTCAAGAAAGCATTCTTGACATCCAATTGGTACATGTTCCAATTCTTTGATGCAGCCACACTCACCAACACTCTGATTGTTGGCATCTTGGCCACAGGAGAAAATTTTTCTTCATAGTCAATGCCTTGGATTTGTGCAAAACCCTTGGCTACCAATCTGGCCTTGTACCTGTTAATTGTGCCATCAAAAATTCTTTTCAATTTATAGATCCATCTGGATCCTATTACCTTCATGGAGTCCTTCTTGGGTACTAACTCCCATGTATCACTCTCCTTGAGTGCTTCAATCTCCTCATCCATAGCTTCCTTCCATTCTGATTTTGTGATTGCTTCTTCATATGATCCTGGTTCTTCATTTAGCAAATCCTTTGCAAGATAAATTGAATGTTTAGTAACAAGAGATGTATCATACCCATATCTGATAGGTTTTTTGCTCTCTCTTTGAGACCTTCTGATTGATTGAGTTGAAGATTCTGGTATGTCCTCAAGCTTCTTCATCTTCATTTTGCCTTTGGACTTCCATGCCTTGAACTCTTCAAGGTTGATTGTATCTTCATCATCTGAACTTGACTCTCCATCCTGAGTAGGTTGCTCCTTTGTAAGTTTTAGAAATTCTTCTTCCAAATCATAGGGTAGTTTGACCTTCCTGCATTCATTCTCATACCAAAAATCATTCTCATCAAAGATCACATCTCTGCTTACCATAAATCCCTTATTGGTAGGGTTATAAAACTTGTAACCTTTTTTATTTAAATCATATCCAATGAAAATACATTTTTCAGCCTTTGGATCTAGCTTTCCTCTTACCTGTGAAGGAATGTGTACATATGCTACACATCCAAAAATTTTGCAGTGATCCAATGATGGTCTCTTACCATGCCATGCTTCATATGGTGTCATACCATCAAGTGACTTTGATGGTAACCTGTTTATGAGATAGGTGGCAGTAGAAACACTCTCTGCCCATAGATAGTTAGGTAATTTTTTCTCATTAAGCATAGATCTAGCTGTCTCAACAATTAACCTATTTCTTCTTTCAGCTACCCCATTCTGTTCAGGAGAGTACCTTGTGGTTATTTCCCTTTTGATGCCTCTGTCCTGCAAGAAGTCCTCAAATTCATTTGAGAAGTACTCACCTCCTCCATCTGACCTTAGCCTCTTCAAATTCCTTCCTGTCTGATTTTCAAGTAGTGCAATATATTTCTTAAAACAATTAAATACCTCATCCTTGTGCTTCATAAAGTATAATACAGTCCATCTGCTATAGTCATCAATAAAAGACACATAGTACCTTGAACCTGAGACTGAGGGGTCTTTGCTAGGTTCCAATACATCTGTGTGTACAAGCTCTAGATAGTCTTCATGCATATATCCTTTCTTGGAGAAGGGTAACCTGTGAGACTTACCAAATTGACAAGCACCACACTTGTAAATCATATGTTGCTAGGATACATTAGGTATCCCAAGCACACATTGGTCCCTGCACATTTGCTTCGAGGTCCTTTCTCCTATGTGCCCCAATCTCTTGTGCCAAATCTCAAGCTCTGAAAGTGTCTGATCCTTATAACTGTATAATGCAATATTTTTTGTATCTTCCAACTCAAAAGTGAAAAGTCTACCTGATTTTTCTCCTTTAGCTATCCTTTTGAATCCATGTCTTGGGTCCTCCACAAATGCTCCATATTGATTGAACCTGACCTGCAACCCTTTCTCTACAATCTGACCAACACTCATTAAGTTCTTTGTAATTGTAGGTACATAAAGTACTCTACTCAACAAATTCTGATTACCATCACAAGTTTTCACATTTCCAACTTTAACTACAGAATGCTTTGTATCATCACCTGTTTGGACTTGGTGTTTACCTTTTGGTTCCTCAAGATCAGAGAGTAGTGCAACATTACCAGCCACATGATTTGAACACCCTCAATCATTATAAAATAAGTGATCATCATTTGTACCTGACTTTGAAGTCATGTTCATGATCAAGAGAGAATCATCCTGCTCCTCTGTGTAGTTGTTGTAGTCCTTTCTGTTTTTGAATCCTCCTTGGTAGTTGCCATTGTAATTTGTTGGAAGTGAGGTAGGCCCTTAGGCTCATGTCACAGGTCCATGGTTCCATAGTTCCAATCATGTACAACATTAATTCCAGCAATCTTCCATATTGACAAAACATGAACATAACGCAACTTAATCATACAGATGATGAGATAAAGATAGAGAAAGAATAGACGACATGTGTAAGGTGTTACGTAAGCCATCGCTTACTCATAGTATCATATATACCAATGTTCAATGTACAATGTGGGAGCAAAATTCTCAACCATTCTATGTGATGAGAAATAGATGAATGAGTGAATGTACAATGTAACAAACATATTCAGATGTGTGGGCAGTAATCTGAATATACATGAGATGTGTGACCTTATAGATTATAGAAGAGTGAATATGAGTGACTGAATGAGGAAGGATCAGTGTGAAACTGATGGTTAACAAACCTACATCTAAACTTAGGCTATGGAAGACCCTAAGTCAGATACGTGTGTGAAAAAATCACATACTTATAAAGTAGCATAGAATGCTAACAAGATTGTTGCCGGAAATCCTCAAACTCATGTGAACACACCTTCGCAAACACCTCATAAAAATATGCATAAAGCGTATAAGTACTGATTCTCTTGTACCTATGCCGAATAGGACTCCTTCTAATATGAACGCCAAGGCCTCCATAAACTTCAAGTAGTACGTGTGTACATAAAGAGAATATGTACCTGAATACTTAACATAAGATGTAAATCTTATGTTAATCACCATCCAATGTCTTTGAAGTAGCCCGACATCTTCTTGTAGAAGACAATCTTCAACCTAATATCTTCCTGTAGAAGATAATCTTCAAAATCATGTAGATGGTCCCATCCAATGTCTTTGAAGTAGCCAGACATCTTCTTGTAGAAGATAATCTTCAACCTAACATCTTCTTGTAGAAGATGATCTTCAAATACATCATGTAGATGGGCGATCCTCACCATCAAGCTGCTAATAATCAAGTCTTCTTGCCATGAACAAGAGATAACCTCCTCTCCATGAGCTAGAGTGTGAGCACACCCTTCATCTTCTCCAAGAAGAATCATTAAGAAGAACTCCATAGCTGCTCCTCAACATGCTTCAAGTTAGCACCATGGCTGCCCCATGTGCTAGATGAAACACCACCTCTACTGAGGTCCAAGCTCCAAAGCTTGTGTTGATCCTAGGTGAAGGATGATTTGATAGTGATCCAAGCTTGTGTTTATATAGTAGATAATGTACTCTCAAAAGCACCCAATAAAGCACTTCCGATCCTACGATCGCTAAAATAAAGCATGATCGTAATAAAGCAAGATTGCGTCGCTCATCCGTTGGTGTTCTTAATAAAAGCAAAATCACAAGTTCAAAAAATTCGCGCTTTCGCTGCAGGCCACGGGAATCGATCTCGGGTCAGTTGCATGGGAGGATATTATCTTAACCACAGCGCCCATCGTCATTTGTTGTACAAGAATTACTAGGCATTTCTACACACGTTGTAACGTGATGCTGACGGGTTTCTTTGGGGTTGATAGTGCTTATAAGAATAGCTTCTTATGCTTTAAAATCTAGACAAAAGTGGACTAATGAGACATTGTTTCCCAAGAATCCCCCCTGCAATGTCATATTGGTACAATTTGAACTGAATCTGCAAACTTTATAATCTGCAAGTTACCACAAGCTTCAAGCTTGTTCTTCTGATACTTCAGAAAAAGTCTTCTTCAAAACTGAAATTGACTTTCCTTCAAAAAACCTGAACTTGCTGAATATGAACCATAATACTTGAGAAAATATGCAAACTAGATATCCAATAGTGTACTCATCAAGCATTCATTGCTTGACAACAAATATAGCATATACTGACTCTGCACCTGCTATCTCTTGTCTTCAAAAACCTGAAAACATACACTAGGATCCACATATTTGCATTTACCTTCCAAAAAGGTTTCTCAACGTACTTCTGCTGCGTCATGTAAATACACTAAACAAAATCAGGAACTAAATCCTGGAACCTGTGACTGTCAACTCACAACTTAGTGCATTATGAACACTGCTGGTTCATCTCTGACTGTACTCAACTCAATATGAGTCAAAAAATCTATGATGTCATCATGACTTCATCCTTTAAATCCTTCATACCTCTTTCCTTCAGAACTTGGTATAAACATATATGTGTGCACTTCTGAAATATACCTTTGTGAAATATCAAGTTTCTCTTCAAATAGAATTCTGGAACCTTCTCCTGAACAGGAACATCCTAACAGGAACTTTCTCCAAATATTCTTCTTCTTCCTTCTTCTTTCAAAGTTGGAACATAAAGAGAACCCGACAAAGGAAATATAGGAATACCTGAAAGTATGAATCTGCGTTCTTTCGCATATGGCTTGAAAATAAGTCTTCATGTTTCATCACCCCCCTGGATGACTTAACACTAGTATCCAGTATTCTTCAAATATATCAGACTTTATGAAATCTGGAACGTCTTCCTTCATAAATCTGATGTTCAGTAATCAATACCTGTATCTGAAACAAAATCTCTAAATCCTTTTTATTAGCATTGATCAGATGCCAATAGCTTTCCATGTCATTCCTCAGCTTTCCAAAATCTAGAATAAGGTTAGCTGATCCTAACATAACAAAACCTTGCTGAAAGCTTTTTAGGATTCATAACCTTCTGCAACATAACAAGTATTTCTATCTCTTTGCAACACAAATCTGATAGAATCTGAATCTTTGACTTACTTCTTTCAATGCTAAGAACCTTACCAAACAAAGGATAGACAACTGAATCATAAATGTTCAAGATCATACAAGATCTATTCAAGATCAATGATCTCCTGTGTAGAATCTGCTCTTATCAAACCTTCATGACTGAATGTTTGATTTGTTACCTGAATGTCTCCAAGTGTCCATGCTTCTCAAAAAGTTGTAAAACTTTTCTTCAAACAAATCCTTCAAGGAATCTGCAATTCCTACTTGAAACATAAGTGGACAAACTTCTCACCTTGAGAACTCCAAAAGCTGCAAGTTGATACTTCATAACTTTCATATTTTACCCGGGTGAAATGTGATAGTATCTGCTTGACTTTCTTTTGGCTAACTCCACTTCACAATCAAGTTATAGGATCTAATGGAACACCTTTTTGAATACAAGCATGTATCCAAAAAACTCGACAATCATAAAAAGTAGATTCTTCAAATGACCTGTACATCAGCAAATCTGAATTTTCTGAAGTTTCTGAAAATACTGAATATGAGGTAACCTTTTCCAAACATAAAACCTCAACCCGTCTTCAACATCTGCACAAAAAACTCTTTTACCTCAAGAGTTAGATAAAGAAGAAATATACTTCTCTGCAACTTGTCATATACCAAGTAGCTCTGTATTGACACTCCAAGAATTCTTTGAGGGAACATATAAGCTGCCTGCTTAAAAGCTTCAACATAACTCATACACATATGAGTGCTTTTGTTTCTCTCAATGAAATTCTTTGTCAAATCTACTAAATCATGACCAAGTGTAATGCAAAACAAGAAACTGCTTCTTCTTTAAACAAGATGTTCTCGTAGACTTGTCTTTGGGTGTAGAGGATAAAATAGGAAAAGTATATGGAAAATATATGGGAAAAGGAAGCCTTACTTTTCTTTTGGAAATGATGGACTTTCTTCTTCTGCATCTTTCTTCCACCTGATGATGACAACATTTTCAAACTTCTCTTCCATACCTTTTGTTCTCTTCATCTTGAAGTAGCAAACACTCTTGACTTCTTCAAATGAACTTTTCTCTTTCTCTAGTACTAAGAGTAAGAGATAAAACAAACATGGTATACAAATGGAAGTGAATATAGAATCATGTTTTATCATCTCCTCATATATCTGAATCAAAATTTTGCTTCAAATGTCTGAAATGACTAAATTCACCAATCGTTGTCTGAGTGATGAATTGCCCTTCTAGAGTTACCTTCTCTAGATACATTTGTACCTTGATATCCAACCAACTTACAACAGAAAATTGGCTGAAAACAAAACTCATCTCATCTCTGCACGTCTTCTTAGATGAACTTTCTTGCCATGAAAGAGATTTCTCAAAACTCTCTAGAAAAACCTCTAGATACCTGTTTTGATGTAGCCTTTAACTTTCAAATAATGAAAGTGTATAAAAGTACTCCTTGAATTTCTTCAAATCTCTTCATAAGTGCTCTTCTAAGATATGACCTGCAAGTGATAATCTGATAGTAAACATTGATACCTGTGATTTGATGTTGATCTGATTCCTTCATCTTCTCTAAACCATTGTTCTTCCTTGAATTTGAAGTAGTCTTCTCTTCATCAAGTCTGGGTCTTCAAACAATACTTTTGTGAAGTATTTGCATACTCTTCCAAAAATATTCGGCTACTAACAGATCATCAACTTCATACTCCACACTGATGAATACACATGTAACTGAATTGTCTAATTCTCAAATCTCTACTCATCTAGATTAAGTGTGTATGTCAAATGTCAAATATTAGAAGATGCTTTCAAATCATATGTTGTAAATCTGGAATTCTGGGAACCTAGGATTATGAATGAGCCTTACTGCATTGATGCCAAAGATCTAAAGTTTTGTAACCAAAACCTTAGTGCTCTGATACCAAATGTTGGAAGTGACGTAGGCCCTTAGGCTCTGTCACAGGTCCATGGTTCCATAGTTCCAATCATGTACAACATTAATTCCAGCAATCTTCCATATTGACAAAACATGAACATAACACAACTTAATCATACAGATGATGAGATAAAGATAGAGAAAGAATAGACGACATGTGTAAGGTGTTACGTAAGCCATCGCTTACTCATAGTATCATATATACCAATGTTCAATGTACAATGTGGGAGCAAAATTCTCAACCATTCTATGTGATGAGAAATAGATGAATGAGTGAATCTACAATGTAACAAACATATTCAGATGTGTGGGCAGTAATCTGAATATACATGAGATGTGTGACCTTATAGGTTATAGAAGAGTGAATATGAGTGACTGAATGAGGAAGGATCAGTGTGAAACTGATGGTCAACAAACCTACATCTAAACTTAGGCTATGGAAGACCCTAAGTCACATACGTGTGTGAAAAAATCACATACTTATAAAGTAGCATAGAATGCTAACAAGATTGTTGCCGGAAATCCTCAAACTCATGTGAACACACCTTCTCAAACACCTCATAAAAATATGCATAAAGCATATAAGTACTGATTCTCTTGTACCTATGCCGAATAGGACTCCTTCTAATATGAACGCCAAGGCCTCCATAAACTTCAAGTAGTACCTGTGTGCATAAAGAGAATATGTACCTGAATACTTAACATAAGATGTAAATCTTATGTTAATCACCATCCAATGTCTTTGAAGTAGCCCGACATCTTCTTGTAGAAGACAATCTTCAACCTAATATCTTCCTGTAGAAGATAATCTTCAAAATCATGTAGATGGTCCCATCCAATGTCTTTGAAGTAGCCAGACATCTTCTTGTAGAAGATAATCTTCAACCTAACATCTTCTTGTAGAAGATGATCTTCAAATACATCATATAGATGGGCGATCCTCACCATCAAGCTGCTAATAATCAAGTCTTCTTGCCATGAACAAGAGATAACCTCCTCTCCATGAGCTAGAGTGTGAGCACACCCTTCATCTTCTCCAAGAAGAATCATTAAGAAGAACTCCATAGCTGCTCCTCAACATGCTTCAAGTTAGCACCATGGCTGCCCCATGTGCTAGATGAAACACCACCTCTACTGAGGTCCAAGCTCCAAAGCTTGTGTTGATCCTAGGTGAAGGATGATTTGATAGTGATCCAATCTTGTGTTTATATAGTAGATAATGTACTCTCAAAAGCACCCAATAAAGCACTTCCGATCCTACGATCGCTAAAATAAAGCGTGATCGTAATAAAGCAAGATCGCGTCGCTCATCCGTTGGTGTTTTCAATAAAAGCAAAATTACAAGTTCAAAAAATTCGCGCTTCCGCTGCAGGCCACGGGAATCGATCTCGGGTCAGTTGCATGGGAGGATATTATCTTAACCACAACGCCCATCGTCATTTGTTGTACAAGAATTACTAGGCATTTCTACACACGCTGTAACGTGATGCTGACGGGTTTCTTTGGGGTTGATAGTGCTTATGAGAATAGCTTCTTATGCTTTAAAATCTAGACAAAAGTGGACCAATGGGACATTGTTTCCCACCATAATTGTTGTTGTAGTTATTGTTATAATTGTTGTTGTGGCCTTGGTGATGGTTGAACCTTCCTCTAGACTGAGAGTATCCACCTCTTTGATAGCCTCTTCATCTCTGATTTTTGTAATTCCTGTAACACTCATCTGTGGTGTGGTTTGACAAACCACAAATGTTACATGGTGATGAATTATAGGGTGTCCCCCTACCTTGCTTACCTCTTCTGCCCCTACCTCTTGAAGATCTACCTCTCCCTGCATAGTTGGCTTGGGAGGTAGAGCATTCATCTTCCACCTTCTCACTCTTGCCTTTATCCTTAGATTTCTTATCAGTGTATAGGGCAGAAGAGTTGTTACCTTTGGTAGTATCTCCACTCTTGGTAAGTTTTGCTTCATGTGTGAATAGTTGACCCATGAGAGTTGTAAGATCTGGAGTGTGCATGTCCATGTAGAGGTCCATTGCAGTGGTGAAGCTTTCCCACTTGTCATCAGCCTTGATTCCATTAATTATCTGCCTTACAATTTGTTCTTCTTCAATTTCTTCTCCTATGCTTGCTAACTGATCTGCAACATCTTTGATCTTGGTCACAAATTCTGAAACAACTTGCTTAGGTTGCTTCCTTAGTGTTGTGAATTCAATCCACAACTGATTTTTCCTAGCCCTTGTATTAGAGGAAAAATATGATGACAAGGTTTCCCAAGTCTCTTGGGAAGTCTTACAATTTCTGATATGAGGTAAAAGAAAGTCAGATATAGAGTTTAGTAAATAAGACCTTGCCAATGCATCCCTTGCACACCATGTGTTGAGTTTTTCTTGCTCCTCCTTGGTTGGGAAACCTCTTGCTTTGAATGAGGGCAACTCCTCATCTCCTGAGATGTATCCATAGAGACTCCTTCCTTGTAAGTAGGTCTTCATCCTTAGAGATCAATCTTGATAGTTGTTCCTGTCCAATTTATCAATGAATG
Source organism: Ceratopteris richardii (assembly GCA_020310875.1). Taxonomy (NCBI): domain Eukaryota; kingdom Viridiplantae; phylum Streptophyta; class Polypodiopsida; order Polypodiales; family Pteridaceae; genus Ceratopteris; species Ceratopteris richardii. Next base: position 158,191,298 of record CM035413.1, read on the forward strand.
AAGGAAAACCATCTCCCATTTTACCTTATTTGCTCTGATACCACTGTTGGGAAAGATGGATGGATGATCCAAGAGATTGAGTAGGTACTACTAAAACCTGCTTTGTACCAGCCCTCTTTAGCTTCAAAATTGATTAGTAGACTCCCTTAGCTTTCCAATGACACCAAGAAATGGCCTATGTCCTTTGGAAATGAAGTGTGTAATGATTGAATCAAAACAGATAACTTTGGAAGTCACAAAGTCAAGAAAACCTTCTATTTTGGTCTTGACAACTGCTCAATGTTTTGCTCAGTGTGACCAGCACAGTATCAATTGATAAAATTACTTCTAGGGGTATTCAATTAGCTTAGTAAGCTAACATTTGCAAGTAGAATGATGTAAAATAATGAACTATGCTAAGAGAAATTAATTTAGCAAGATTTGGTATACCTCCGACTTTTTAGGACTGTAGCAGAGATAGACCAGTGAGCACCTCAACGACGATTTCTCTACATTGGCTAAATGAAATCACTTCAAACGTTGTCAGCATGTCGATGACTTTGAGCTGAATCCCACAAGCTTTGAATCACTGAATTTGATAGAGTATTGGCTGAGATATGCCCTTGACAAGTTGACAGACTTTGGAGTAGACAATCAGTGAGCACAAAGATAAATGATGTAAATGTATCTATAAATTAACACTTGTGCACAATCCCATTGGCATGGATAGCATTGCCAAATGGTGTAGAGAGGTGTAGGCTATGGTATAGTCCTTACACACACTCAAACTCAGTAGAGTAAGCCTCGGGAAATGAAGAAGATATACCCGCGACTTTTCCAAGTACATTTTATAGGATATGTGCAAAAATTTGAATTCAATTTCAAATTTTGGCTTCCTATGATCAAGGTCCTAAAAGCTTGGAGATATTCTCTCAATCAAATAAGCTACTTTTTCCATGACTCACTTTGGTAGGTGATTACAAAAGATTCCAAGTCATTTTGACTTTTACAAATGAGGTAAAGTGGTAAGTAATCACTAGCATATGTTCCTATGGTTCTTTATGTATGTAGAGTCTTCATGATAACTTCCAAGCCAAATGTGTAGGCTTGTGATTTACCAACATAGTAGAGATGTTGTCATGACTCTTGGTTTGATAGTGAATGCAAGAAAGTAAAGCTACCGTATGACTTGGAAGAGGAGTTTCCAAGCCTCACTAAGGAGAAGCCTACTCAGAATGGAGATATCAAATCAGATGATGACGACATCATCAGCCTAGAAGAGTTCAAGACATGGAAGTCCAAAGGCAAATTCAAGATGAAGAAATTGGAGGATATACCTGAATCATCCAACCAAGTAATCACAAGATCACAAAGGGAGAGCAAGAAGCCAATCAGATATGGGTATGACACTTCCCTAGTTACTAAGCACTCTATTTATCTTGCAAAAGACTTTTCATTTGAAGAGCCATCATCATATGAAGAGGCAAAGACCAAGGCAGAATGGAAGGAAGCTACGGATGAGGAAATTGAAGCACTCAAGGAGAGTGATACTTGGGAACTAGTACCAAAGAAGAAGTCTATGAAGGTAATTGGTTCCAGATCGATCTATAAGATCAAAAGGAATTCTGATGGATCAATAACCACGTACAAAGCTAGACTTGTGGCTAAGGGTTTTGCACAAAGCCAAGGAGTTGATTATGAAGAAACCTTCTCACCTATGGCCAAAATGCCAACCATGAGGGTATTGGTAAGTGTGGCTGCATCAAAAAAGTGAAACATGATATCAGTTGGATGTAAAAAATGCATTTGTAAATGGCTGGATTTCAGAGGAGGTGTACATGTCTCCACCTCCTGGCTATGAGGACTCAAACAAGGTAACATATGTATGTAAATTGAGCAAAGCTCTTTATGGATTGAAGCAGGCACTTAGGGCATGGAACCATAGGTTGACTACATACCTTCAGGATCAATGATTTATCATGAGCAAAGCAGATACATCTCTATTTGTGAAAAGAAATAACTCAAAGAAAGTATACACATGATATGTTAAAGAAGTTTCATTTGCAGGATGCCAAAGTTGCAAGTACTCCAATGGAGGTAAACTTAAAATTAAGTGCTCATGAAGGTGATGTACTTGAGAACATTGCAGATTACCAAAGCATAGTGCAAAGCTTGAACTATGCTACATTAACAAGGATTAATATTGCTTATGGAGTACGTGTTCTAAGTCAGTTTATGCACAAGCCTAGGGCACCTCATTTGGAAGCTGCCAAAAGGATTTTGAAGTACCTTAAGGGCACTCAAAATCATGGATTGTATTATCCTTATACATCAAACTTGGACATCAAGATATATTCAGATGCAGCTTGGGAAGGATGCAAAGATGATAGAAGGAGTACCTCAGGATACCTATCCTTTGCAAGTGATAAACCTATATCATGGTCTTCAAAGAAGCAACCTACTGTTGCTTTATCTTCTACAGAGGCAGAGTATAGAGGATTGGCCAATGCTACTCAAGAGGCCATATGGATCAGATTGTTATACACAGATTTGGGTTTGCATACCACATCACTAATGATTTTTGGAGATAATACAAGCTAATTACATCTTGCAGCAAATCCTATTTATCATGCTAGGACCAAGCATATAGAGATCCACTATCATTATGTGAGAGAGAAGCTATTGAGCAAGGAGATTAAGTTGGCATATGTATCAACTAATATGCAATATGCAGACTTATTGACTGAGCATTAGATGGTACAAAATGTTGCAAGTTCAAGTCAGTGATTGGATTGCACGATATTCATGAACATTGAAGAAGAAGACCAAGCCAAAATGTTTGGCTTGAGGGGGAGTTGTTAGTGCAAAGTTCAAGCCTACACATTTGGCTAGAAGTTCATGAACAATTGAAGCTCCATGGAAACCATTGCTAGGAAGATTGTATCCTTTACCATTTGTAAAAGCTAATTTAACTTGAAAGAATATTTGTAGCTACCTACAAACTCATGGAGTTTGTTAGATGAAAAGTAACGACTTCATGTTGGAGAGAATAACTCCTAGATTGGTGGATTACTTTTAGAGAGATCCAAAAGTTGAATTCAAATTCAAAATTTGAATATAGCACTTATAAAAAGTAACATGGAAAAGTCATGGCTACAAGACTCTATTCGCGTGTTCCCCATTGCCATATTCTAAGAGAGTGAGGTCTACATTGTAGCCTACACTACTCACCATCATTAGGCTATGTTTTTCAAGTCTATGACCTTGTACAACACTGTACATTAATACAATAGGTCTACATTTCTCATCTATGATCTCTCTGTTATAGTCATTCATAACTATCAACTTGTACTGCTCATATCTCTATCATTTCTCCACCATTGTCAATGTTATATAGCTTGTTGGAAACAAATCCATGTTATCTACATGCTTAAAAAATTTTGAAGACATTCCATTCAGCCAATTTTGAGAAAAGTGCATCGAAGCACTTACTGGTCAAACTCTGCAGAGGTCCTAAAAAATCGGGGGTAATGATTCAATTGCTAAGTTGATTGATATGTGTATAGTGCATCATTTTAAGTGATTCCACTTAAAAGCATTATCTTACTAAGCTAATTAGATACCTTTAAAAGGAAATTTTCTAATTCCTACTGTATTGGAAGCACTAAGCATAACAAGCAGGAGGTGTGTGAACAAAAATAGAAGATTTTCATTAATCCTTCAACTTGGAAGTAGTCTGTTTTGGTTCAAGCATTTCTCACATCATTTCCAAAGTTACATAGGCACTTGAATAGTGTCATTGGAGAGCTAAGAGGGCCCACAATGCAACTCTGAAGCTACAAGGGGCTAGTACAAAGCAGGGTCTAGCAGTACCTACTCATTTCTTGGAGTGTCCATCCATCTTTCCCAACATTACGTTGGTGGGCCTCCTTGGTTGGAAGGACTTGGGCCTCCTTACCCTTTTATTCACCTCAATTGCGGTTCCCCTAAGGGCTTGAATCTTGTGCACTCCTTGTCGATGATTTGGAACAAGTTTAAACAGTACATCAGAATTAGAGAGGATTGGAAATGGGCTACTAGTATCAGAAAAAATGACTTAATCTAGTTTTTGATCATGGGCATCAAGGTTGTGGCTTCTTCGAACCTCGAAAATGCTAAGAGGCTCTAGAACAAGGGTTTCAGACAGTGGAAACATCTTTGGAATCAAGGAATTGGCTGGTGGATCAGTTATGGGGACATAGACCCTGAAACTAGAGTGAAATACGAAGAATGGACTCTCCTTCAGAGTAGATGCATCGCTTGGGAACATTAGAAAACCCGACTCCTCATGGGGTAGTAAATGCTGTGCCATGAGGGTCTTATCTAGCACAATGGCAATTTCTTGTCTAAAATTCCTAGAATCAAGGTGAGCATAGACTATCACATCACACTTAACAAGAAGTGGTGCCTAGCTTGGACTAGACTATGGTGCGATTTGAAGTTCATGTCTATATGGCATCCCCTCATCAAGATCAAAAAGTCGGTTCTCATGTGGCGAATTCTCCACCGTGGTATTTTGACCAATCTAAAAGCTAGTAAAATTTGTGGGGCTCCACCATGGTCTAAGTGATGTCAACATAGCATTGAGGATTTGGGTCACATCTTCTTCACTTGCCCCAAGTCTCTTCGGCTCTGGTGGACCCTTGGGAATACTCTAAGGTTGCAGGAACAAATCACCTAGAAGCAAGCACTCCTGAGTAAAGCAATTGGCTCCTCAGCGGCACTATGGAATGCTATTAGAGGGGAAACCCTCTAGAAGATTTGGAAGGAGTGATGTGCATGTAACTTTTGGCAACCTCCCAAAGAGTGGTCCATCGAGAAGTCTTTGTTCCTCCTTGGCAAAAGAGTCTCCAATTGCAATACGTCCCTATCTTTTAGACACCATAAAGTGTTCCTCATCAAGAACAACAAGCTTATATCCAAGTGGGCCCCAAATGAAGGGGACGAGAGGGTAATTAATCTTATGTGTAACATGGCTCAAGATTTTTGGGCATGTGTTGTTACATGTCATTATGATGCATCTTTGCATTCCAAATGTATGGTTGTGAGTGAGGCCGATTCGGATTGGTTCTTTGATAGTGGTGCTTCAAAGCACATAACCATGCAAAAGATTTTTTGGATCTTTGAAAAATGCACCCAAAGGAGTATAGGTGGTGTGTGCAAACAATGCCTCTTATCCTATCATTGGAGTAGGAGAACAACTGCAAATGGAGGTGTGATTCTCTTGAAAAATGAATTGTATGTAATCGGTATCAAGAAGAACTTAATTTCAGTTCCGCAGATTTCCAAAGCTGGACTTCATGCACACTTTAATGATGATAAGTGTATGGTTCATGATTTCAGCAATGGTGATATTATTGTGATGTCCGATACATTATGTAATGGTTTGTATCGCATGGATACATACAAGAGGGCTGCCTCAAATGCCCTGGTTGCTCATACTTCTTCCATGGCTAAAAGGGAGCTTTGGCATGCTCATTTTGGTCACTTAAAGTTCAATAGTTTGCTTCACTTGCAAAAGAAGGACATGGTTATTATTTTTCCAACACTTGATTCCATTGAAAAGCATGCATGTCAAGGTTGCATTCTTGAAAAAATGCATCGTGCTTCTTTTCCAAAAGATAGTCATACACACACTACAAGAAAATTGTAGCTTGTTCATTGTGATGTATGTGGTCCCATCAAGACTCCATCTTTAGGGAAGCATGTATATTTTTCACGTATGATGCCATATACACCTCAACAAATTGGTGTTGTCGAGCATACAGATAGAACTCTAATTGAAATGGCACGATGTATGGCTAAAGGAAAGTATCATCGTGATAAGTTTTGGATGGAAATGGTCATGTGTGCAAACTATGTGTTGAACCATGCCCTAAAAAAGCATTGAGAGTCATCACTTCTTATGAGGATTGGAGTGGTCATAAGCCTATGATTAGTCATATGTGTGTGTTTGGTTGTTTGGCATATGCTCTTGTGCCATCACAACAACATCACAAACTTGATGACAAGGCAAAGAAATGTATATTTGTTGGTTATAGTGCTGAAAGTAAGGGATATCATTTGTACCATCCACTAACAAACATGATTATTGTGAGACAAGATGTGGTATTTGTTGAAAATTCAGTTTTTCCTCTACTTAAATGCAAAAAACAGCCAATAGTTAGCTCACAAGATGTGTTTGATACACTCATGTCTTTGTTCCAAAATGGTGCACTTGACTATGGCCATGTAGAGCAGCCAACTGAGGTGCAAAGGGCTAAAAAAGTATAGCAAGATCGAGCTGAAAATTTAGAGAATTTCCAGCCAAACATGGCTGAAATTTTTCAGCCAAAAATTGTCGGAACTGTTGGAAATTTCTAGCCACATATGGCTGAACATTTGTGCCAAAATATGGCTGAAAATGAGCATGGAATTCAGCCCACACATGATATAAATGTTGATGATGTATTACATAATGAATGCATGTCTATCAAGAGTGCACAAAGTATGTCAAAGTGGTTGAAACAACCTTTGTAGGACAACAAATTGAGTGCACCTTTACTTGGTAGAACAAGATGAAGCTCTCATCATGCATCAAGTAATTTTGTGGATTATTCTCTTATTGTAACAACATGTAATGAAGAGCCACTTACTTTTGAAGATGCATGTGACGATCCACAATGGATGAGTGATATGCAATCAAAAATGGATTCCATACATAAGAATGGTACTTGGGAGTTATGTGAATTGCTAAAAGGAAAAAATGCCTTTGGTACAAAGTGGGTTTACAAGATTAAGAGAAACTCTGATCGTAGCATTGATTGCTACAAAGCTAGATTGGTTGCCAAAGGATATGCGCAACAATATGGCATTGACTATGAGGAAACTTTTCCACCTAATTCACACATGACTACCATTGGTACCGTGGTTGCATTGGTTGCCCATCAAGGTTGGGAAGAACATCAGTTGGATATAAAAAAAGCCTTTTAACACTAGTTCTGTACTAGGACACTTGAGTGTCCTGGGACACTTAAGTGTCCTGCTTTTACACCAAATTGATTGATTTTTCTTGATGAAACGGTTGAGGCTTTGGTGGCATACTCACTTGGATTTGATAGCCCACATCATGTATTTTTAGAGAAAAATATAATCTTTGACATTTTACAACTTCATATGTGTTATTAAATGAAGAAGAAAATGGGGATTTTTGAAAACTCAACTTTTTGCATAACTGAAACAATAACACAATTCAAACATTTTGACAAATTGGATATGTTTTAGGAAATGGAAAGCTATTCATGGACTTTGGTAGTGTAAAGCAAGTGTCTAGGGAACTTTGGAGAAGGTTGAACACTTACATAAGTGATAAACATGGATTCAAACCTTGTCTTCTCTAGAGCACTGCCATTTATCGCACCTTTTAAAGAATGGCTCACTATAACTTGTGTGTAAGTGAGATTGTTGAGAATTGGCAAGTTATCAATGGATAACCTTCATACTAATTGAATGCATATTTTTATTCAAAGTTAGAAGGCCTCCACTTTGAACTAGTAGCCATTCCATTTGGTGCTAACTTTCATGCTGAATTGGCAAAGCATATATTTCTATGTTCACAAAAGAAACATAGCTCCAAAGGTGGAATAAAACATTATGATGAAAAATAATAATTATTTAAATGATATTCTAAGTATTAAACCTTCCAAAATATGCTTTCATGCCATGTTTCATTCTTAATCTCGTCAAATAATATGTGATCCGCAATGGTGATTGTGGTAAGAATGAAATAATTGGCATATATATTTCATTTGACAAAAAGAAGATGACATCCATGATGGAAATGATGAAATGTTTTCAAATGATCCTTATCATTTTATGATATCAAAGATTATATCAAAGGCTTTTGAGTATGTGTCCACAAACTATTCATGATTGTAAGTATAGAATTTGGTTGATGCCCACACAACAAAAGATTCTTGGTTCTCTCCAAAGACATGAAAATTTTGATGGATTTCAATAAATTATTTAGCCTCGTATATGTAATCTTTGGTTTGTTATGTCACACATTTTTTACTTGGTAACTTGAATGTGTACACCTTGAATGATGTCCATAAATTCTTTGGAGTCATATATTGGCTTTAGTTTTCTATTTTTGGTAACTAGAGTCATATGAGTTGATTTTATATGTGTATACCTTGGTTGTTGTCTTCATAACTTATTTGATTGTTGGCACATTTGTACACTTCTATGGATTCCCATAAGTTTGTTTGAACCATAATTAGAACTACTTGCTGTTTTTGGTGTACAAAGTCAAAATAATTGATTTTATTTGAATTGAAATGATTTTTCTAAGTGATTTTGAGGCTAATACCATGTGATCTATGTTTCAAGGAATGTGTATAATTTTTTCTTTCATATGATGAATTTTTTTCTCTTGGTAAAAATACATTTGATCAGGAATTTTCATCCTGTTCACTACCATAGCATGTTGAGAGGCTATTTACATGAACAGAAAACATGATTTATTGTATTTTATATTTTTGCATTAACCTTTGAATTATATTTAATATGTGTGTTAAAGGATTTTTTCAAATTCTCTTTGTAGAAGGTATGTGATTTTTTGGAAAATTGTCAAAAAAGGACACTTAAGTGTCCTGTTTTGGTACCAAACTAGTGTTAAAATGGTGATTTGCAAGAAGAGGTCTATGTGAAGCAAGCTCCTTGATTTGCCATGAAAGGGAAAGAGCATCTGGTTTGCCGTTTGCATAAACCCTTGTATGGTCTCCACGTGCATGGTATGGCAAAATACATAAGCACTTAATTGCTCTTGGCTTCAAATGTACTATATATGAAAGCACATTCTATGTATGCAAAGATGGGGCTGATCTTATAGTGCTTGTCCTTTATGTCGATGACATACTCTTGATTGGGTCATGTGATGCAAAACTTGACATTCTTCTGGCTAATTTGTAGCATAGTTTTGATGTCACTTATCTTGGTCTTTTGAGCTACTATCTTGGCATCCAGTTTGTATCCATTGAGAGCCGAATTATTATGCGCCAAGCAAAGTATGTTGAAAAACTACTTTAGCATTTTGACTTTGAGGATTGCAAGACAATTTCCACACTAGTTGAGGTAGGATTTAGATTCTGAGTTGAGGATTCTAGTGATGCATTTGACACTTCTCTTTATCAACAAGCTTTGGGATGTCTTATATATGCATGCAACACAAGGTCGGATATAAAATTGTAGTTTGCTAGTTGAGTGGATTTATGCATAGCCCTAACACTAAGCAGTGGCAAGCAATGAAACGTGTGTTTAGATATCTAGAAGGCACTTTGTGATTAGGTCTCTTTTATGGAAGAGATATTCAACCATGATTGCATGCTTTTAAAGATAGTGATTGGGCTGGTTCTTATGATTCTCGAATGTCCACTAGTGGTAATTGTTTGGTTGAGTAAGAAGCAACCTACAGTATTGACATCGAGTTGTGAAGCTGAGTATAGGGCACTTTTCATAACTACAGTGGAGTGTATATGGATGAGGTGCCTATTGATGGATCTTTGCATGGAGATTGATGTTGCTATGCATATTCTCACTAATAGCCAGACTGCATCGGCTATTGCACAAAACTCAATGTTTCATGCAGAGACCAAACATATTGAGGTGCATTATCACTATGTGAGAGAGCGCCTTCATGGAGGAGATATTGAATTGGTATATGTTTCTACATAAGATAATGTGGCAAACATATTCAGCAAAGCTTTTCCAGATGAAAATTTTGAAGCTTTTTTGAAAGCTTTAGGCTTATTACCTTGTGGGAGCTGATCTATCACTCCCTGTATGTGTTCACATCATTCAGTCTAGGGGGTTTTGTTATGCTTATGTGTTGCTCGAGTAGCTTTGATGTGAACCTTTTCCCTATATTTGGGCACTTTTTACTCTAGTGCTAGCTAGAGGTTTTTTCCCCATGTTACCACATACATGATTCACTCATATGTTGTGGTACTTTGTACTTAGGGATATTATTCAACTCTTACTTCAGTTGAGTTCATCGTCAATAGAGAGAGCTATTCTAGCCATCTGTCTTCTCCGTGTGTCTTTCTGCATTTGTGCTCCTTATGGGTGCTTCTCATGTGTCTCTCACACTTCTATACACACCCAATAGATTCCATGATACAACTTTATAGTTGTTCTTTCGATAAATTTAATAAAAAAGAGAGAATAAACTTTGAATAAAATTCATCTTTAAAAAATTTTCTATGATACACAAAAAATATATTACATGTTCTAATTGCATTGTTTTATATTCAATTAAACTCATATTAATGCTAATGAAGATTTAAAAATATATATTTTTTATAATATTCTCTAAAATAAACAATGAAATAGTGATAAGGAAGTTCTATCCAATAACAAGGAAAATTCACAATCTTTCTTCCGCTTAATGAGGAGCCCATCTACATTTTTTTTACTTATTTACTTTTTATAATTAAAAGTTTATTTGTGAAGAAAAAGAATCTCTCAAAAAAATGAACATTGAAAAAATAATCATGGATTATCTTCAAACCACATAAAAAAATGTTGAGATAATTTTAAAAGTCCATCATGCCATGAACGTTTTCCTTGATCTTGCAAAAGGAAAAAATTACAAATAATTGATTGTAGATATAAGTAAAACATAAATATTGTAAGAATTTTTTTTTTTACCTATACATTTAAAGTATGCCTTTTGTAACCTTCTTATATATGCTTTTACTACAAATCCACTTATGAAATAACCTTTTCCGGTAGCCCAACCTTATAGCATACACCATTGCATGATTTTCTCTCATACTTTTATTTTTGTACCTCATTTGTAAAAATTTCAGCTACTCTTTATTTAAAAGTGGAACACCAAATATTGATGCTATTTTTGTTAGATATCCCTTTTTGATTTCCTTGCAATGAAATGGAACACCTTGCTTCTTCTTAAAATTAATTTGTACTTGAGAGTTAATATGATGATACTCTAAAGTTATTTCAATGAACATTTGATCCACTTAAGATTTCATGGTTTGACATAGGTGAAGAATTCTCCATTTAAGGTTGAGACATAGGGAATAGGGAATGTTTTTTGATGATAGGTGATTGTCCATTTTGATTGAGCAAAATAAAGCTTCCAATGTCATCCATATAGATTAAGCTCAAAAGGTAGGGTAAAAGATCATTAAACTCCTTGATAGTGTTAGCTCCATGAGTTGTCAATTTTGAGTGTACTAATAGGTGTTAATTCTACGTACAAATGCTTTTTACAGGCATTCATCCAACTGCAATAACCTTCCTTGCTGCACTAAGTGCATGTGGAGATCTAGGAATTTTGGAGGAAAGTGAAAAAACTACGCAAGAAAGCTATCAGAGATGAGTTTTTTGGAAGAAAAGGTCATTAGAGCTTGTGAGAATTAGTTCAGGAGTCTTCCATTAGCGGATGGCATTTTTTAAATATGTTGATGTCAACCTACATTGCAACCAAGGAGCGAAGGCATGTGGTATGCTTGTGACAAATGAGATCTCCAATACACATCTTAGTGATCAACATCTCAACAACAAATTTGTGTATGGGAGATTGTTCAATTGCTTGATATCAACCTAAAGTGTACGGCCTTAATTGTGATGTATCTTTGACCTCATCCATAGTGAATGTTTATGGCAATTGAGAAGCTTGTAGAGAAACTAGAATGTCCTTCAATCAAATATGATGTAAAGTGGGGGGTTGTGAAACAAGAAGATGAGGACTCGGGGTGGGTGGCCGCCTTGGGAGATGTCAAAAGAAAGGAGGGGTTATGCCCCTAAATACACATGATTTCGAGGGCTGCAGACAAGGATGAAGGAAAAGAAGCTCTTCAAAGAGGGGAATTTTATACTGGGGGGAGCTCTTTTCTTCTTCCCCATTTTTTGGCTGTTGGTGATCTGAATGAGATTGCTTGTTTTTTTAGGGATCATAAGGAGCCACTCTTGAAGGGTTTTTGTCGCTCACTAATAACATCATATCATGGGGGAAAAAGAGAGGGGTTTTTTCTGAGCCTCGAGAATGCAAGGTGATCAGAGATAGCTGAAAAAGGCGTGGAAGGGGGGAAATCACATCTCTAGGGACTAAAGGAAGGACGGAAGGGTTTTTTTTGGGGGTGCTACTTGATCAAAGAGGCGGTAGATCGGGAGTCCTTTTAGGGGTTGCTGGAGATTGAAAGTAGGTTGGCAATGTGGGTAGAGAGGTCATATTGAAGAAGGTGGTCATTGCGTTGTTGCAGGAGGCAAGTGTATTCGAGAGAAGGGAGATCCTTTGTGATTGAGTGGAAGGCGCTAAGTGTGAGAGTGACAGTGTGGAAGAGTGAGTGAAAGTGAGAAGGAAAGAAGAGTGGGAAAGAGAAGGTGGAAACAAGGGAGGTAAGAAAGTGGGAAAGGGAAAAAGAGAGAGAAGGATGAAGGCGAGTAGGGATGTGGGTGTGTTTGAATATATTTATAGAGAGTGGGATTGTAAGGATTAGCCTTTGGGATTGATGTTGGGTTGCCTCCACACTTAGGTCTCCATTCCCCTCTCTTCTCGTGAATACATTTGAATACTATTGGATGACTTAGAGCAAGAAGGGTGGACCAATTTCGAGCGATTTAGGCAAAACATAAGCACATAGTCACATCTTTTCCTTGGGCTTAAGAACCAAACATTTTGGCGATCTTGCTTGGGATCGAGAAAGTGGGTGTATTTGCGCATGTTTGCGAGCTTAGGGTGAGTAAAATTTTCCCCAAAATAGAAATCTAAGCAATCTAGTTGCAGGAAAACACCTTCTCTACGGCTTCATAAAAGCTCTAAATTTTGGCATGCCTAGTAGGACATGGCTTAGCGAATCTTAGAGAGATTGCTACAAGTTTGCTTGGTGCCCCAATCGTGTGGCACAACCATTCAGCCCCACAATCACCTTGGTCCTTACTAAGGAAATGGTGCAAGGAACGAGAGTTTGGAGTTTTTCATGGTAAATTCCAAAGGCACCAAAATTGATTCTTTGAAAGATGGGGGCAAAAAGAAGAAGGACAAGAAGAAGTTCAAGGGAGAGTGTTTCCACTGCAGGATAAAAAGGCCACAAAATCCAAGACTGTCACATTAAGGAGGCAAAGGAGAAGAGTGTCTCTTCAAAAAGTGGCAAGGGCAAGGAGGTTGCTAACACTGCCAAAACTCAGCTTGAGTTGTTTATTACAATAGAGGAAATGTGTTCCTCAGTTAAAGATTTAGCTACATGTGACTCCAGTGGTGCCTCTCATCACAAGACAAGCAGAAAAGTCCTCTACAATTCCCTATAGCCTCTAGAGGAACCCATCATGGTGATGTCTTGTTAAGGGCAAAGGTAGGATTTTTTCATTAACGCAACGGGGACATTAGAAAGCTTTCGGATGTGTTGTATGTTTCACAAATCAAATGAAATCTAATTTTTGTAGCTCCTATAACTTATCAAGGTCATCAGTTGTCTTTTAGCAAGATACGAGCTGAGATTCTAGACCACAACAACAATGTTATGAGGATCCAAAAGAAGGACGAACAACCTATATGAGTTGTCTGCTCTTGCAGCCACGATAAGTGTGGGCACAAGTAAGCTTTGGCATGAGAGATTTGGCCACATAGGGTACCCGATATTGAAAGAGATGCACTAAAAAGGTATGGTTGCTCACCTCCCTCAAGTTGTAGAGATGAAAGAACCATGTGAAGTTTGCATGATGGGCAAGCAGCAGAGGAAGGAATTCCCACAAGTAAGCAAGAATAGAGCAACCGGTCCTCTTGAGTTGGTGCATGCCGACTTGTGTAGAAAAATGCCTACAGAAGAATTGGGAGGATCTTTCTTCTGCATGTTACTCATCAACAACTATAGCAAGAAGATGTGGGTGTACTTTCTTTGTGATAAGGCTCAATCTTTTGGTAAGTTTAAAGAATGGCTTTAGCTTGTTGAAACTCAAACTAGGAAAAAGATGAAGAACTTTAGGATGGATGGTGGTGGTGAGTTCATATCAATAGAATTTGATGATTTCTGTAAGGTCAAAGGAATCAAGCATGAACTCACAACATGGCATAACCCTCAACAGAAAGGTATTGGTGAAAGCCAGAATTGAGCCATCATGGAAATGTCAAAGTGCATGTTGAAGGGAAAAGGACAGCCTAATCATTTTTGGAAGGAGATCGTAAACATGGCTCTTTACATCTTGAATCGTAGCTACACTAAGGCACTTGATGGAAAGACTCCACAAGAAGCCTACATTGGTAGAAAGTGTTGAGAGTTCCATGCTCCACCCTTTTGTCCCAACTCACTTTTATGCTCATGCAAGCACATTTATCCCACATGCAAGGGAATTCTCCCAAACTCCATATTAGCAAGGCCTCCCTTCACTGCTTATAAGCCATTCACTCAAGCTCTTGGGAAAAGTGTCGAGTCTTTCCTCATGGATTCTACATGCTCATAGAGCATCATTTGTAAGTTCTTTCCATTTTAATTTACTCATCATGTTTTCATATCTTTTGTTCCTTCCTCCATAGTTAGTTCATTTTGTGATTAATTGTAGAGTAGGATATTATCTTTTCATTTCAACATGGTATGAGAACATAGGTTCATTTATCTTTACGTTCATGTTCGCATCTTTGTTTTCCATCATTGGCTTGTATCCTATTCTTAATCCCTCTTGTTTTGACATCTTCTACAATAAAAGTGCTTTGAAGCACTATTTCGGTTCCTTATCAAGCAAGCTTATTGTTCCTTTCTTTTTTTTGTGTTGTTCTTACTATAGCTATTTTTTCTTAGTCCCCCCCTCCCTCCCTTTCATCCATGATTCTTTCGCAATAATTGTAGTAGTTATGGGTTTTCTTTTAGGAACACTACACATCCAAACAGCTTTTGAATCAGTATTATCTATAATAAAAGTGTTTATTATCACTTCAAGATATTCAAATAGCATTCCATATTTGTAGAACAACAATTTGGTTAGATTAGATAAGCTTTGATCGCCTAAGGGGACTCAATCAAAACTCATGGAGGAAGCATCTTGAAGCACCCTCATCACCTAGCTTGCTTTAGAGGAGATTATCATACATACTCTCTGTTGTGAGCAGAGAAAGAGAGCTAGGCAGCTTTAGCTCATAGAAGTTCAATGGATGGGAATCCAAATATGGAAGCGACAAAGTGATATGTTTGAAGAACCTCTCTAGCAAGAGCTCTATAGTTCATGCAAAAAAGAAACAAGCTGCTTTGATGACTGACACAGAGAAGAATAGATAATAGCACAACTTCTCATCCTTTGAAGAGAATAATGTGCATTGTGCACATCATAGTTGTATGAAGCAATGAAGGTGCAAAGTAATAGCCTGATGCAAGTATGCACGAAATATCATCCATGCGTGTATCGTAAATGCATCAGGAAGAGTAGAAGCTCCAGCCCTCATTCACACAGAGCAAAGATGGCACTCCTAAGGATGGACCTACAATACTCATGAGGCTCATGTCAGATCCAAAATGTAACATCAAGGGATGGTTGCTGCAACTTTGGTGATATGGCATACTTGTCACTCACAGAGAAAAGTGTTGCACATAAAAATGTTACAACAATAGAAGGAAGGGACAAGCGATTTCCATTGCTGCATGCAATTCTTAACGCAACCTCCATGCACATGAGGTACAGAGAGAGTGACAAATCTCGAAGGAGTTCGATGGTTCAGAAAAAACATGTATATTCAAGAAGTCACTCTGCCACTTCTTTGCTCGCTTTGTGCTCTACTCTCTCTATGGAAGCACCTGTTCAATGTGCATGTAGTTGCTCGGCGAGGAAGAGAGGAAGGACAGGGGCACGTAGTTGCTCCAAGGGGAAGAGAGAAGGATGTATTACAAGATGTGCTGATCACGCAGATATCGAGCCAAAGGTAGCACTTGTTTGGTTGTATGAAGCTACAAAAGTGTCTAGATTCAAAGCAATGAATACACATGTGACATGTCAAGTTCAGATACAAAGAACCTCCATAATATCTTCATTTAATGATGATGTTTTGACTGAGGACTCAGGACTCGACTAGATCACGTGAACTAATAATAGATCTGCACCATCTATTTTTTTGATGAAGAAATTTAATGAATGCTCATTATTTGTCTTCTTGTCTTACACAAGTGATTTATGTCAATAAGCCAATAGAAAGTGGCTACCAAGATAAGTGAAGATATACGTGATTTGTTTTTCAAAAGACGTCTATTTTCACGAGGATATATTCTCTGGTTAGAGTATGATCCTCGAGGAAAGTCAAAATTTTCTAGAATATGCATCTAGGCTCGATGAAAAGTCACCAACACATTGAAACTTGATGCTCTATACCTTGTATGACAATGTTTATACAAGCCCCATGTAAAGGTACTAGACACTGCTCTTTAAAAGAGTAAGACCTTCCCTATGGCTTGATCACATCACACTCAAAGCCCAAGGACATGATCAAATCAACAATAAGAAGTCCACAAGAAAGAAGAAGACCGTACCAAATATCCCATCAATGGATCCCAAGAAGACAACAACAACAAAAGACTTCATGAAACAAGAGAAAATGCAAAAAATGGAGCAAATGGTTCCATAAGCACTACCTACCCCATGATGTAAACCCTCTTGTATGTCTAGGGATCCCATATGGCCCTAGATCCCAACCACTTGAATCCCAAATGTCAAAGTATATGTCTTGGGATCCCATATGTCACAAGATCCCCGAGATGCCATATGTCCCACATACCATGGATCCCATATGTCCATGGAACTAAAAACCAAGTGATGCCATATGTCAGACACTTGGATGCCATATATCCAAGATATGTCTAGGGATCCCATATGTCCTTAGATCCTAAGAAAAGAAAAACCAATGAACTAAGTGTCCCAACTCACTTTTCTTCTCATGCAAGCACATTTATCCCACATGCAAGGGAGTTCTCCCAAACTCCATATAAGCAAGGCCTCCCTTCACTCCTCATAAGTCATTCACTCAAGCTCTTGGCAACTTCCACTCTCTCCTCATGGAGTCTCCATGCTCATAGAGCATCATTTCTAAGTTCTTTCCATTTTAATTTACTCATCATGTTTTCATATCTTTTGTTCCTTCCTCCATAGTTAGTTCATTTTGTGATTAATTGTAGAGTAGGATATTGTCTTTTCATTCCAACACAATGCCTTCACTTTCCCATTTCAAGGTTTTTGGAAGTGAGTGTTATGTACACATTCTGGACAAAGAGAGAAACAAGCTTCAACCAAAAAGCACCAAATGTATCTTCATAGGGTATAGTGAAGAAAAGAAAGCTTACAAGCTTCCATACGCAAAGAAGATCATAGCGAGTCATGATGTGGTGTTCAAGAAGGAGCAGCCACATGTAGTGGAAGAAGAAAAGAAAGCTTCCACTTTATCAATAGATGAAGAAGTAATCCACTATGAACCTAGCCCAAGAGCTAGTGCTTCTATGAAAGAGAAGGAAGCATCATCCTCAAATGGTGAGATTGAAAGTCACCAACTTGCTATCACTCAAGTGGAAAATCCATTGTCAGGGTGGGTGAGGTAGGTTTATGATTTTGTAAATCCCATCACATAGTCAATTGAGCAAAGTATGGATGGTTTAAGGTGGTCATAGAGGATAGGGGAATAGAGAAGGGTAGAGGCCCATATTGTAAACTTAGCATTTATGGCTGGGATGACTGGAAAACAAGAAAAGGAGCCAAAAAGTGCGGAAGAAGCACTCTGAAATCCGGATTGAGACCTGCTATGTAGTCAAAATACAACAATATCATGAAGAATGGAACTTGAGAGCTAGTGGAGCGACATCAAAAGTGGAAGGTCATCCACACCAAGTGGATCTGGAAGCTAAAAAACAAGGCTGATGGTACTTTGGAGAAGAACAAAGCTAGACTTGTTTCATAGGGCTATTCCCAAGTCAAAGGCATTGACTTTAGTGAATGGTTTTCCCCAACAACAAGGATGACTACAATTCAACTAGTACTAGTTCTCGCTACACATAAAGGATGGGTAGTATACCACATGGATGTCAGATCAGCATTCCTGAATGGAGACCTCAAGGAGGAGATATATGTGTCTCAACCGCTAGGGTTTGAGGCTTGCCATTCAAAGAACAGAATATGTAAGCTGAAAAAGGCATTGTATGGGCTAAAAGAAGCCTTGAGATCTTGGTACTAGTAGATAGATAGGTATCTTTTGGATATAGGATTCAAAAGATGTTCTTCTGAAGCTAATTTGTATGTTCTAAAGAAACGAGGGAAGACAATTTTGCTTGTACCCTATGTAGGTGACCTTGTAATCACCAGAAATGATGATGCACTTCTTAAACAAACGAACGATGCCTTGAGTTCAAAATTTGAGATGATGGATTTGGGATTAATGCATTACTGCTTAGGTCTTGAAGTTTGGAAAGAACCAGGGAAGATCTTTATCTTGCAACAAAAGCATGCAAGGCAGGTGTGGAAAGCATTTGATAGGGGGGATTGCAAAGAAATCTCTACACCGATCGAAGTTAACACACAGTTATCTATTGAAGCTACTTCACCTCTGGTGGATATTGGAAGATACAGGAGATTAGTCGAATGTCTCATTTACTTGTGTAATATGAGACCTGATATCTCATATAATGTTGGCATAATAAGCATGATCTCTAATAAGCCATGTATGACTCATTGGAAAGCATGCACATGGATACTCAACTACGTCAAAGGAACCATTGAGTATGCTTTTCTTTATGGTGAAGGATCATCTCTGAGCAGATACTGTGACTCAAATTGGGCAGGGGTTATTGATTCGAGAAAATCAGTTTCCAGATATTGCTTCTCTTTAGGTTCAGGGATTGTTTCTTCGATCAATAAGAAGCAACTGACCGTAGCACTATCTTCTACCGAAGCTAAGTACAATGCGGCATGTTTTGTTGCATGGGAAGCAGTATGGTTGAGAAGGGCCCCCCAACATATAGGAATTCATGGATAACAGGCTAGCTGGTTGAAATGCGACAACCAGAGTTGCATAGCCATCACCAAGAATCCTATTTTTCATGCATATACTAATCACATAGAAATCCAATATCATTATGTGAAAGAGTTGATTGAGGATGGAATTGTGAAGTAGAGCTATTGTCAAATAGATGAAAATGGAGTAGACAATTTCACCACGAATCGAACAGAGAGAGAGAGAGAGCAATTGCATCGACATCTCCAAAGCTTGGCAAATGACCAAGAAGGTAGTTTACCACACGTGGACATTGAGGGGGGGTGTTACATATGTTCAATACGCCACCCACATGTGATCGCAAATGATCCATGGTACTCTAAGTTGTAGGGCCCCCATTATGAGGAGAAGCCATTACAAGATTCCGAACATTTGTGATCAGGTCTACTTGAGACCATAAAAAGTTCAAGATGATCTATCTAAGTCTAGTCAAAAGGCTAGTCACGGCGTATACTTTAGCCACACGGTAAATCTAGAGGTATGCGAGTTCGATAGTAAACCAATCCGAAATTATGGTAATTTGTCCAAGATTCTAAAAGTATGGCAGTTTGGTGGTCAAGCAATCTGGAATCATGATGATGCGTCTCGAATTCCAAAGGTATGAGAGTTTGGTAGTCAACCATTCCAGAATTACAATGACCAAATCGGTAGTCGATCTATCTGAAATAATGGTGACAAGTTCGGTAGTCAACCATTCCAAAATTATGGTGAAATTTTGGTAATCAACCTGTTGAGTGACGGTGACTCGTTTGGTAGTAAAACTGATTGGACGTTTAGTGAATAGTTCAATAGTTTGGATTTGTCCGGTGGTCTAAGTTCTGTCCATAGATTTACTAAGTTCGGTAATTATGTAATTTGGGATGTTCCAAAATCATAGATGATCCGGAGGGTTATGCCTAAAAGATAGAATTAGCCAGTCCTGAAGATCTTGCCTAAAACAGAGGATGAAGCAGGCTCAGTTACGAAAGTGAAATCACAGTTATGCACACTATAAAGCCCTTCATCTAGAGTTTGTCTATATCATTATTGAAGCTCCACCATGGGAGCACATGGGTGGATAGTATCATCCTTGTATATACATTGTTGCTGGCAATTAGAGAATTGGAGTTCTCTATCTCGCTATCTATGTACGTTTCTGTTAGAGTGTTTTGCCTCTCGTACCTCTACCTAATGATCCAATTCTGCTCTGTTATTAGTCTTGATCATTATTTTCTAACAAGGTCTACCATCAACTTTGATGCCTATCCAAATAATGATCGATTGAGAAATTCTTAGGCTTCTTAGGCACAAGAATATGTAAAGGTAAAAAATCTCTGTCTTTCAGATACCATAGGATGTTTTTTTTTTATAAACAACAAGATTAAAAACAAGTGGGTCACTCATGAGGGTGGAGAAAAAATCATTAACCTTCTGTGTAACTCTCTTTAAGTCTTTGATCACCTACCAAATCTTAGGTCTCGTGTCAATTTTGGAGTGTTGTAGCTATAATGCCTCCGAGCCGTCCTACTCCTGTATTTTGGGATACAAGGATCGAAGGGCACTAGACCCATTCATTTACAATTGTTTTTTTAATAATTCGATCAAAGAAGCCTTATTCATTCTATAATCGGTTTTTTTATTAATTCAAACAAGAGAGATTAAGCCGAACTTCCTATTTATTGAAAATAAAAATCTCACATCTGTATTTATTCTCGAGAAGTACATTGCGTTAGTGCAGCTCCAGCCACAGAAAGGCTCAAGGGAGTATCCAATGAAGACACACTTTTCTGCTTTTGGATCAAGCTTCGTCCTCAATTCATCTGGGACATGTACATATGCAATACAACCAAAAACTTTCAGATGTGATAAGTTTGACTTTTTACCTGTAAACTTCTCTTTAGGTGTAACTTGATGTACAATAGCAGTCGGAGTTCTGTTCATGATGTATATAGCAGTATGCACACCTTCTTCCCAATAACAATGAGCCATATTCTTCTCAGCCATCAAGGCTCTTGCTATTTTTGCATGATGTCTATTTTTCCATTCAGCAATGCCATTTTGTTGTGGTGTGTACCTGCATGAAAACTGATGCCGAATTCCATGATTTTTTGGAAAACTACTGAACTCATTTGAGATGTATTCACCTCCTCCATCAGATCTTAATGTCTAAATGTACTTCCCTGTCTGCTTTTCCACCATAGCTTTAAAATTCTGGAAGTGAGTGAACACCTCGCTCTTCTCTATCATGAAAGATACCCATAATTTGCATGTATGGTCATCAATGAAAGTAACATAAACCCTACAAGTGCCCATAGATGTGGTCTTTGCTGGCCCCCAAACATCTATATATGTACTACTTCTAGTACATTCTCACTAACATGCTTGTCATGTGGAAATGATGCTCTTGACTATTTACCAAATTGACATGCTGCACATACTTTTTGCATTTCTGCAACTTTGAAATTTGGTAATCCATGGACCAATCTCCTTTGAGTGCATCAATTTCAGCCTTTGCAAGTTTGCATGTCCAATCCATTTTGCCACATCTCTATATCTGTAATAACTCCTGTACCTTTTGCAAACATGGCAGCATTCATTTCAAGAATCTTCACATTTAAGGTGAACATCCTACCCACTTTGTTTCCTTTGGCAACCAATCATCCATCCTGCTTGTACTCTTCTACATATAATCCATCAGCATTGAACCTGACTTGTAATCGCTAGTCAACCATTTTTCCAAAAAAAACAAGATTCTTTGTTATATTTGGAACATGCAGCACATCAACAAGATGTTTTACCTTTCCATCCTCCATCGATAGTGCTATGTTTCTTGTATGCTCAATAGGATGTGATGTACCATCACCTATTTCAACATATCCAGGAACTGGAAATTTTTGCAAAGTACTAAACCATTCTGCATGACTAGTCATGTGATTTGAAGCACTTGAATCAACATACCAAACATTATCATTTAATTTTGAAACACCAGCATACATTATATTCATCATGTGATGTTGAACCATGAACAGCTTCTTAGAATCATTTGCACTTGTGGATGTATAGTTATTCTGCTGCCTTCTGTTATTTTGATTCTTCAACCTGCAATCACGTTCAAAGTGTCGAGGTTTACCACAATTCTAGCATCCTTTACTGTCATTACCTGAATCATTCCTTTAGAAATTTTTGGGACCTCTTTGGCTCCCCTTGCCTCGGAACTTTCCTCTTCTTCCTGCATGATTCTGTTGTTGACTTTGGTCTTAGCTACTATTTCCTCTTCCACTTTCAAAACCTCTACCTCTACCTCTTTCTCTACCTGAGTAGAAAACCTGCTCAAAACTAGATTTTCCTTGAGAATTTGAATCCTCACCAAGATCCTTTTCTTCAATAATCAGCATAGATACCAGATCAGCAAAATTCGGAATATTTTCCCTGGTCTATATAGAAGTTCTGAACTTCTTATATGCAGCTCCTAAACCATGAAGACACACTTCCAGCTAATCATCATCATCTACATTCACACCAATAGATGCAAGTGGCTTACATATGCTTTTGATTTTCAAGGTGTAGTCACTTACCGACATGCTCTTCTTCTCCAATGTATGCAGCTCGTTCTCGAGTTGCAATTTCCGAGCCTTTGTATTGGTATCATACAATGTGACCAAACTGTTCCAAGACTTTTTTGGAGTCTTGGCATCCTGTATGCTGAGATATCAAGCTCAACATGTGATGATCCAAGATGCCACGTACCAGTTTTTCGTTTCTCTGACATGTATAGTGGTCATGCCGGTATATGTCAGGGATACTTCATTGAGCTTTATTAGATTTATCTACCGAGAGTGATGGCACATTTGTTTCTTGCCAGCTCACTCATTCGCGGACATTAGGTTTTTCCTTATGTACAGGTCTTTATATATTTCACTGGTTGTATTCTTGTTTTTAGGTCATTCTTGTACATTCCTTTTATGTAATAGAAGAAGAAGAAGAAGATTATTCTTCCTTGCCTCAATCAGTGTGTGTGCTTCTCCTTGAGAGTGATAGTGTGTGTGTGAGCTCTCTTTCTTATCTCCTTCCTCGTGACATGGTATCAGAGCCAGCGTGGCTGTAGAGAGCTCGTGGAGAAGGCGACGGTGAAGACTACGCGGCAAGGCGTGGAGAAAATGCGATTTCACAAACGGCCTCTCGACCTCCATTTCAAGCCCGCAAGGTGGGGCCCACAGAAAAACCAAGTCAGTCTCAGAAACTGTAACTTGCGTTGTGTTCGGCGACACTCATATATTCCAGATTCAGAATTTCAAGCGATTGCGTGTACTGTTGATACACGAAAACTATGTTTTTCTGAGATCGAACTGTCACGTCATAGTGCGATAGTGTTCAAGAAGAAATGCTGCTTGTAGTGTGTTGCGGTGTTGTGAATTGTTGCAGAAATGGAAAATGCCGATGGAATGAGTCAGCTTATGAGCGATAAGCTGGACAAGAACAACTTCCATGCTTGGAGATTCAGAATCACGAATTTCCTGATGGGAAAAGGCTACTGGAATTACATCGAAGGAGAGAATGAAAATGCTCCGCAGTTACCAGAAAGGAATCGGACTGCAGAACAGTTAAGAGCATATGAGGAATGGAATCAAGGAGCACGAAAGGTAATGTATTGGCTATCTGTTAGCATACAGGATAGCATGATTGGACACATACAGGATGCCAAGACTCCAATAGAGGCTTGGAGTAGTTTGGTCACTTTGTACGAGACCAATACAAAGGCACAAAAATTGCAACTCAAGAACGAGCTGCATACATTGGAGACAAAGAGCATGTTGGTAAGTGACTACACTCTAAAAATCAAAAGCATATGTGAGTCACTTGCATCTATTGGCATGAATGTAGATGATGATGATAAGGTGGAAGTGTGCCTTCGTGGTTTAGGAGCTGCATATAAGCAGTTCAGAACTTCTATACAGACCAGGGAAAATATTCCGAATTTTGCTGATTTGGTCTCTATGCTGATCATTGAAGAAAAGAGTCTTGGTGAGGATTCAAACTCCCAAGGAAAGCCCAGTTCTCAGCAGGTATTCTACTCTGGCAGAGGAAGAGGTAGATGTAGAGGTTTTGGAAGTGGAAGAGGAAACACTAACCAAGACCAAGGTCAATAACATAATCATGCAGGAGGAAGAGGACAATTTCGAGGCAGGGGGAGCAAAACAACTATGCACCCACAAGTGCAGACGATTCTGAGAAGCTGTTTATGGTTAAACATCACATGATGAATACGATGTCTGCTGGTGTTTCAAAATCGAATGATAATGTCTGGTATATTGATTCAGGTGCTTCAAATCACATGACCAGTCATGCAGAATGGTTTAGTAGTTTGCAAAAAATGCCAGTTCCTGGATATGTTGAAACAGGTGATGACACATCGCATCCTATTGAGCATACAGGAAACATAGCATTTTCTATGGAGGACGGAAAGGTAAAACATCTCGCTGATGTGCTGCATGTTCCAAATATAACGAAGAATCTGGTTTCTATTGGACAAATGGTTGACCAGGGATCGCAAGTCAGGTTCAATGTTGATGGATTATATGTAGAAGAGTACAAGCAGGATGGATGATTGGTTGCCAAAGGAAACAAAGTGGGTAGAATGTTCACCTTAAATGTGAAGATTCCGGAAATGAATGCAGCCATGTTTGCGAAAGGTGCAGGAGTTATTGCAGATATAGAGATATCGCACAAACGGATTGGACATGCAAACTTGCAAAGGCTGAAACTGATGCAGTCAAAGGAGATTGTCCATGGACTACCAAATTTCAAAGTTGTAGAAATGCAAAAGGTATGTGCAACATGTCATATTGGTAAACAATCAAGAGCATCATTTCCACATGACAAGCATGTTAGTGAGAATGTACTAGAGGTAGTACATACAGATGTTTGGGGTCCAGCAAAGACCACAGCTATGGGCGGTTGCAGGTTTTATGTTACTTTCATTGATGACCATACATGCAAAGTATGGGTATATTTCATGAAAGAGGAGAGCGAGGTGTTTACTCACTTCCAGAATTTTAAAGTTATGGTGGAAAAGCAGACAATGAAGTACATTCAAACATTAAGATCTGATGGAGGAGGTGAATACATGTCAAATGATTTCAATAGTTTTCTAAAAAGTCATGGAATTCGGCGTCAGTTTTCATGCAGGTACACACCACAACTGAATGGTGTTGCTGAACGCAAAAATAGACATATTGTAGAAATAGCAAGAGCCTTGATGGCTGAGAAGAATATGCCTCATTGTTATTGGGCAGAAGCTGTGCATACTGCTGTATACATCATGAACAGAACTCCCACTGCTGCTGTACATCAAGTTACACCTGAAGAGACGTTTACAGGTAAAAAGCCAAACTTATCACATTTGAAAGTTTTTAGTTGTATTGCATATGTACATGTTCCAGATGAGTTGAGGACGAAGCTTGATCCGAAAGCAGAAAAATGTGTCTTCATTGGATATTCCCTTGAGCAAAAGGGGTACAAATGTTATAACCCACTCACACGACAGGTGAAGGTGAGCAGATATGTGGTATTTGATGAAATGTCAAGCTTCTATGCAGATGCCAAAGAAGGACTGAATCTTGAACCAAATGACAAAGAAAATGCTGAAAAATCTAGTGCAGAATCTCAAGTTTTGAGTGGACCGGATGCATCACCAAGAAATAGTTCCAACTAAAATCCATGGAGTGGAAGATTGCATGGAAATTTCAGTCCAGCAAATTCATCAAATACATCCAAGAAAGGTAAAGAAAAGCTTTCTGCTGGTAGTAAAACAGGTGCAGGTTTTGAAGACGTTGATGGAGATTCAAGTGGTTCAGAAAAGAGTCTTGATGAGGAACTTGGATTGCCCTCTGTGAAGACTCCAGGAGTAAGAAGGGCACATGCAGATGATACAAGAAGAAGTGACCCAGGACCAAGAAGATCTGGGAGGATGCATAATTCAGTGCAACGATTGACATATGATAGTTACATGGCTCGCCATTGTGCCTACATGAAAAAGGTAATACAAGATGTTGAACCTTCTTGTTTTGAAGATGCAATTGGTAATGCAGATTGGGAAAAAGCTATGGATGAGGAGATGGCTACACTTTATGGAAATGATACATGGAAGCTGGTTCCATTGCCGCAAGGAAAGAAATCCATAGGCTGCAAATGGGTTTACAAGGTAAAGCATAATGCTGATGGTAGCATAAGCAGGTATAAAGCACGATTGGTAGCTAAAGGTTATGCACATACATATGGCATTGATTATGAGGAAACATTCAGCCCTGTAGCTAAAATGTCTACTGTCAGAACACTTGTTGCATTAGCTACAACAAAAGGATGGACTTTGCATCAGATGGATGTGAAGAATGCTTTCCTACATGGTGAGTTACAGGAAGAAGTATATATGGACCAGCCACAAGGGTATGAAGATTCAAAGCATCCAGAATATGTTTGCAAGTTGCAAAAGGCTTTGTATGGGCTGAAGCAAGCCCCTCATGCATGGCATGCAAGGATTGCTGATTACTTAACCAGCATTGGGTTCTCTATGTGTGATGCAGATCACTCACTATATGCAAGGAAGGCTGATGATGGCATCACTATTGTGGCTATTTATGTTGATGACCTGATTGTAGGTGGTGATAATGAAGAAAGCATCAAAGAGGTAAAGAAACTTCTTATGGAGGAATTCGACATGAAAGATCTTGGTGTGCTGCGCTATGTCTTGGGCATTGAGTTTATACATACAGAAACAAGTATATGGATGTCGCAAAGGCAATATGCCTTGAATATGCTGCAAAAATATGGTATGGTTGATTGTAAGCCAATTTCTATGCCATTAGATCAGAATTTGAAATTGGATACTACATCAAGTGAAGCATTGGAAAATGCTACTATGTACAGGAAAATTGTGGGAAGTCTTATATATCTCACAATTACAAGGCCTGATCTAAGTTATACTGTTGGACTTGAAAGTCAGTTTATGCAGGTTCCCAGGAAGCCACATTTGGATGCTCTGAGGCGCACTCTACGTTATGTGAGTGCTACTTTGGATTATGCATTGTTTTATGAAGCTGGTGTAGATTTGCAGGTTCATGGATACACCGATGCAGATTGGGCTGGTAGTACTCCAGATAGAAGATCTACTAGTGGCTTTCTTTTCTCACTTGGAGGTGCAGCTATTACATGGAGCAGTAAGAAGCAACCCACTGTTGCTTTGTCGAGTACAGAGGCTGAGTATAGAGGTGCTGCAATGGCAGCATGTGAGGCATCATGGCTGGAGATGTCACTTGCAGATTTAGGTGTGGAAGTGCAAAAGCCTATCACTATCTATTGTGATAATCTTAGCAGCATACAGTTAGCACGGAACCCTCTTTTTCATGCTAGAACAAAGCATATTGAGGTACATTATCACTTCATCAGAGAAAAGGTATTAGCAGGTGATATTGATCTTGTTTATGTGAGAACAGATGAGCAGGTTGCTGATATTTTCACCAAAGCACTTGGAGCTGAGAAGTTAAAGAAGTTTTGGAAGATGCTTGGATTACACGATATGGCATTGAGATTGAGGGGGAGTGTTGAGATATCAAGCTCAACATGTGATGATCCAGGATGCCACGTACCAGTTTTTCGTTTCTCTGACATGTATAGTGGTCACGCCGGTATATGTCAGGGATACTTCATTGAGCTTTATTAGATTTATCTCTCGAGAGTGATGGCACATTTGTTTCTTGCCAGCTCACTCATTCGCGGACATTAGGTTTTTCCTTATGTACTGGTCTTTATATATTTCACTGGTTGTATTCTTGTTTTTAGGTCATTCTTGTACATTCCTTTTATGTAATAGAAGAAGAAGAAGAATATTATTCTTCCTTGCCTCAATATGTGTGTGTGCTTCTCCTTTAGAGTGAGAGTGTGTGTGTGAGCTCTCTTTCTTACCTCTTTCCTTGTGACACTGTATATGTCCAATCATGCTATCCTGTATGATAACAAATAGCCTATACATTACCTTTTGTGATCCTTGATTCCATTCCTCATATGCTCTTAACTGATCTCTAGTCTAATTCCTTTCTAGCAACTATGCACCATTTTCATTCTCTCCTTCAATGTACTTCCAGTAGCCTTTTCCCATCAGGAAATTCATCATTCTAAATCTCCAAGCACGGAAGTTGTTCTTGTCCAGCTTATCGCTCATAAGCTGACTCATTCTATCTATGCTTTCCATTTCTGTAGCAATTCAAAACACTGCAAAACACTACAAGCAGCACTTCTGCTTGAACACTATCGCACTATGATGTGACAGTTCGATCTTAGAAAAACACAGTTTTCGTGTATCAATACTACACGAAATCGCTTGAAATTCTAGATCTCGAATATATGAGTGTTTCCGAACACACGACAAGTTAGAATTTTTGAAACTGACATGGTTTTTCTATGGGCCCCACCTTGCGGCCTCCAAACGGAGGTCGAGATGGCTCCAAAACTTCAAAACCTCACGCCGATTTTCATAGCAAACATAGGTCATTTGTGAATCTTGTTTTGTCCACGTCTTGCTGTGTACTCTTCATCGTCGCCTTCTCCGCAAGCTCTCTACAGCCACGCTGGCTCTGATACCATGTCAATAGGAAGGAGATAAGGAAGAGAGCTCACACACACTCTCACTCTCAAGGACAAGCACACGCACACAGATTGAGGCAAGGAAGAATTATCTTCTTCTTCTTCTATTACATTAAAAGGAATGTACAAGAATGACCTAAAAACAAGAATACAACAAGTGCAATAGATAAAGATCAGTACATAAGGAAAAACCTAATGTTCGCAAATGAGTGAGCTAGCAAGGAACAAATGTTCCATCACTCTTGGTAGATACATCTAATAAAGCTCAATAAAGTATCCCTGACATATACCGACGTGACAAATATACATGTCATAGAAACAAAAAATTGGTATGTGTCATCTTGGATCATCACATGTTGAGCTTGATATCTCAACAAATGAGGCAATTTCATAGCCTTTATAGGTTTCACATGATCATGCACATCATTCCATTTCTGGTGCAGATTTACATGATGCATTTGTTGACGAGACTTTTTGAGATAGCAAATTAGATGCACCTAAATCATATTGTGTGCATTCAAGCTCTCATAGTGGTTTTTTTGCATCAAATCGCTATTCAATGGCTTCCTCTAGTCTTTGGGATGAAAGTGAGCATGTTTCTTTTGATGAAGCACAAAATTCAAAAAAATTTGATGGATGCTATGCAAACAAAATATGATGCTATTAGGAATAATGGTACTTATTCTTTATGTGATTTTCCTCAAGGAAAAAAGGCCATTGGCACTAAATGGGTATACAAGCAGAAGGGTGAACCTGATGGAAGGCTTGACAAGTATAAGGCTATGCTTGTTGCAAAAGGCTATGCTCAAGAGAGAGGCATTGGTTTCGATGAGACCTTGGATCCCACATGCTGGATGATTACCGTTCATAGCATATGTGCACTTTGTAGCTCATTATGGTTGGAATGTACATCAGGTTGACATTGAAATTGCATTTTTGAATGGTGACTTACATGAAGAAGTGAATGTATTTTAGCCCTATGGTTTTGTGTAGAAAGGGAATGAAAACAAAGTGTGCAAGTTGAGAAAAGGAATTATATGGTGTGAAGCAAGTACCTCCTTCTGTTGATATATTTAGGTAGTGATGTGTGTGAACACACTAGGATCATCAGGGCACTTTTTTCCCTCTTTAGGAGGTTTTTTTCCCCTTGCTTGTATATACGCCTATATGGTGTGAAGCAAGTACCTCCTTCTGTTGATATATTTAGGTAGTGATGTGTGTGAACACACTAGGATCATCGGGGCACTTTTTTCCCTCTTTAGGAGGTTTTTTCCCCTGGCTTGTATATACGCCTATAGCCCTAAGGGCTTTCTTATCTTTGTACATTCTAGTGGTAATACATTTAGTATTGTGTATTGTGCTCCAAGCTTCTTCGTCCTTGTGTTGTTCACGTGCTTCTACAGATGTCTAACTCCAAAAATTGGTATCAGAGTAGGTCGTCACTTCATCTAGGGCATCGTTGACACCCCTCTGGTGCTACTCTCAAAATTGCACGAAGTTTGGTGAACATATTCAAGGTGATTAGGAGATCTGAGCTCGTTTTTGCCTCCAAACACACTATCGCAGTGCTTCTGCAAGCTATTTCATGTTTTTGTGCCAAAGATATATAGAGGTTTTGGTTCGCCAATATGAGCATCTCAAAAGCCTGCTACAGGTCTAGTAGAACTTGTCTTGGTAGTTTTCTTCAACTTTTCCAGATACAAACATTTTTCTACATCAAGGTATTTTAGTTAGTGGCCATGGCTGAAAGCACTGATGTATTGGCTGTTGAGGATACGTTGGGTGGTACCGATTACCCATTGCAGGCTTATATGATGCAACATGTATTGGTTGCAAAAGGTCTGTGGAACATTTTGCAGGGTGTTGAAAAACATCCTATTACGCCTGCAAATATAGGTATTGAAGCAGATGTAGATGGCATTGAAGATGATAATATTCTTCAGATTATTGTTCATGCGGTTTCTTCTGCACCTACTATAGAGCAAATTTGTTAGGATGGCAGAGATGCTCAAGCACACACATTGATAGCCTTGCCTATCAAACATGCTATTATTCCTCACATTCTCTTGCAGAATAGCTAAGGATGCTTGGGATACACTTATCACATTGTACCAAGCTAGGAATGAGGCTCGTGTTCCTTACCTTTGAAAATAGTTGGAGAGTGAGCATATGAATGAAGGTGATTATATGGACAATTTTTTGATAAAGATCAAGGATTTAAAGAAAGATTTGATTTCTATTGATGAAGTTATGCCAGATAGCTCACTTGTGCAGACTGTTGTGAATGGTCTTTCTGATTCATATCAGAGTTTTACTTCTACTCTTTGTTTGATGATGAAAGGAAATCCAAATGCCCTGTCATTTGAAGAATTAGTTTTTGTTCTATTGCAAGAAGATCATTCTAGGCAGAACATGTCCATTATGCATGTTGCAGGTCAAGCTTTCTTGGCTAGTCAAACGGGTAAAGGTAAATGGAGCTCATCTACTAGTATGCAAAAATATGCAAATGCTGCACATTCGAAGAGAGAAGACAAAGATGAGAAGAAATCAGAAAAGAAAAAATTGTTTTTCAAATACTGAAAAGCAAATGATCATATCGTTAAGAGCTATCCAAAAGTGGCTACTAAAGAGGGAAAGAAGAAAGAGGCCGGAATGGTTGTTTTAGAGGCCTCTACACCACAAACAAAGTCTTCTAATCTTGTGCAAAATGAAGAATGGATGTTTACTATTGTTTGCAATTTTGACCCATCTTCTCATGAGTAGTGTATGTCTATAGTAGACTCAGATGTTTGGTATTTTGATAGTGGGGCAACCAAACATATTACCTCGCAGCATAGTTTGTTCACTTCACTTGAGCGTGCCCCTACAGGAAATACTATCACATGCACCAACAACTCCTCTTATCCTATTATGGGAGTTGATTTTGATAGTAGTTCTTTCACTTTTTTGCATGCTTTATTTGTGCTAGGGATCAAGAAAAATCTGTTATTAGTTTCTCCATTAGCCAAGCCTTTGACTTGGTTGTGAAATTTGTTGATGATAGATGTATAGTTCATGATCTGTCAAATGGCGACATGATTATTGCTTCTGGCATTTTATGTCGTGGGCCGTATAAGTTCATAGACTATGAAAAATCTATGAATGACTCAGCATGTGTAGTACATGATTCTTAGGCTATGTCAGATGCAAAGCTTTGGTCATCTTACTTTTGCTAGTTTGCTACATCTGTTGAAATCTGATGTGGGCACTTGGTAAACATGTTTGTGAAGGTTGTATTTTCGGCAAAATGCAGTGTTCCTCCTTTCCAAAAGATGGTTCAATTTGAGTTACTCATAAACTTATTCATAGTGATGTCTATGGTCCTACATGGACATCCTCTTTTGGAAATTATCTTTACTTCATGACTTTTATTGATGATTTTTATAGGCATGCATGGGTATATCCATTGAAAGCAAAGTCCGAAGTGTTCATGTGCTTCAAACAGTTCTTGTTTTTGGCTGAAAATCTATCAGCATGTAAAATGGGCAGCCTCCGTTTTGATTGGGGGGGGATATGTGTCTTCTGACATAAATGCATATTTGGTTGAACATGGGATAAAACATCAATGTAAAGTGCCATATACACCTCAATAGAATGGAGTTGCTAAATAGAAGAATAGGTCACTCATGGAGATGGTGAGATGTATGGTCAAGATTTAGGCTTTACCACATAGTTTCTGGCTTGAGGTTGTCATGTGTGCAACATATGTACTTAAGAGGTGTCCGACTAAAGCACTACAATTTATCACTACAAGCCATCTGTTGCTCATCTACATGCTTTTGGTTGTCTGGCATATGCATTAATGCTTGAACAACATCAAAGGAAGTTGGATGATAAAGTAGTAAAATGTATTTTTGTTGGGTGCACTTCTGAAAGCCAAGGCTATCATCTGTATCATCCACATACTAAACGCATTTGGTTAGCTGTGATGTTATTTTTGTGGACGATGCTATTCAGCATTTACTTTCATGTACAAAAGAGACATCTGTTAGCTCCAAAGATGTTTATGATACTTTGTTGCCTCCTTTTAAAGGTGGATAGTTTAGTGCTACTCCTAATGAGGCAACTTCTTAGCCTTCACAAATTTCATGTGATGATGCAGATCATACTATTTCTAATGCAGATTTACATGATGCACTTATTGATGAGAGAGTTGATATTAAGGAGGCAAAAACTATGTCAAAATGGTTGATGTAGACTTTGCATGATAGAACAATAGATGCACCTCTATCATATCATACTCATTAAGGCTCTCATAGTGCCTCTTTTGCATCAGATTGCTATGCTATGGCTACCTCTAGTCTCTGGGATGAGACTCAGTCTATTTCATTTCATGAAGCACAAAAGTCTGAGCATTGGATGGTTGTAATGCAATCTGAATATGATGCTATAATGAAAAATGGTACCTAGCCTTTATGTGACTTCCCTGTTGGCAAGAAGACCATTGGCACTAAGTGGGTATACAAGTTGAAGTGTAAACCTGATGGAATAATTGACAGGTATAAGGTTAGGCTTGTTGCAAAGGGTTATGCTCATCAAAGAGGCCTTGATTTTGATGAGACCTTTGCTCCTAAATTGTGAATGGCTATTGTTTGTAGCATCTATGCACTTGCAGCTCATCATGGTTGGAATGTACATCAGTTGGACATTTAAACAACATTTTTGAATGGTGACTTGCATGAAGAAGCGTATGTTTTTTAGCCCCGTGGCTTTATGCAAAAAGGGCATGAAAACCATGTGTGTAGGTTAATGAAGGCATTATATGGTTTAAAGCAAGCACCAGGTGCTTGGTATGAAAAGATACATGCCTATTTGACTTCACCTGGTTTTGAGAACACTCCA
Organism: Ceratopteris richardii; assembly: GCA_020310875.1. Classification (NCBI taxonomy): domain Eukaryota; kingdom Viridiplantae; phylum Streptophyta; class Polypodiopsida; order Polypodiales; family Pteridaceae; genus Ceratopteris; species Ceratopteris richardii. Next base: position 158,224,824 of record CM035413.1, read on the forward strand.
ACTGAAAGCACCTTATATGTTAAGCATGCTAATGATGTACTTCTAATCACTGCTGTATGTTGATGACATGTTGCTCACTTGTCTTCATGAGAAGCATATTGCTAATTTTAAGCCTAATTTGCATGCCTCATTTGAGATGTCTAATTCGGGGAATTTGCATCATTATTTGGGTAATCAATTTATTCACATTGATGGTGGAATGGATTTGTGTAAAATGAAATATATTCACACATTATTGCAGCATTTTGGCCTTGAAGACTATAAACCTATTGCCACTCCTATGGAGACATGTTTATGATTGAGTCTTCATGATGTTGGAGATGCATTTGATGGTGTTTTCTATTAGTAGGCTGTTGGATGCGTGATTTACTTATGCATTACTCAGCCAAGTATTTAGTTTGTTGTCTCAAAGATGAGCAGGTTTATGCATTGCATAGGAGTCAAGCATTGTCAGGTAGTTAGAATTGTTCACTACTTGAGTGGTACCCAGTTACATGGATTGTTTTATCCCAAGGGGGGATCACTACTACCAAATTTACATACTTTTCTTGACTCTAATTGGGTTGGTTGCTATGACACTTGTGTGTCCACTAGTGGTTTTTGCTTCATGCTTGGTAGCTCATGCATATCTAGGCTAAGCAAGAAGTAGCCTACTGTGGCCACTTCTAGTTGTGAGGCTGAGTATAGGGCAACTTTCACAATGACTGTTGAGTGTGTGTAGCTCAAATGCATTATGGCTAATTTGGGTGTTGGTCAGTCTTTTGCCACCACCATCTTCAGTGATAGTCAAACCACATTGGCAGTTGCAAGGAACCCTGTGTTCCATGCTCGCACTAAGCACGTTTAGGTGCATTATCATTATGTTAGGAAGAGGTTCTCTGTTGGAGAGATCAGCTTGGCAAATGTGCCCATGCAAGAGAACACTGCAGACCTTTTCATGAAGGCTCTACCTAGGGAGAAATTTGAAGCTTTCTGCAAAGCTTTGGGCTTGCTTCCTTTAGTGGATTGATTTGGCACTTCCTTATACATGAGTGCCAGCTCCTTCTTCACTGCATCTCCCCGGGAGGATTTCATGATATATTTAGGTAGTGATCTGCGTGAACACATCAGGACTGTCATGGTTCTTTTTTCCCTCTTTAGGAGGTTTTTTTCCCTCAGTTTTTATACACGCCTATAGCCCTAATGGGTTTCTTATCTTCATACATTCTAGTGGTAATACATTCAGTATTGTGTGTTGTGCTCCAAGCTTCTTCTTCTTTCTTGTGTTGTTTGTGTGCTTTCGTAGACCTCTAACTCCAACACGTTCTTGGTATGGAAAAATACATGCCTACTTGATTGCACATCGTTTTGAGAATTGTGCAAATAAGAGCACCTTATATGTTAAGCGTGTAGATATTGTACTTCTAATCATTGTTGTCTATGTCGATGAAATCATGCTCACTGATCCTAATGAGAAGCATATTGTTGATTTTAAGATTGATTTGCATGCCTCTTTTTGAGATGTTAAATTTGGACATTTGCATCATTATTCAGGCATTTATTTTATGCATGTTGATGGTGGAATAGCTCTATATCAAAGAAAATATATTCACACATTATTCCAATGTTTGGCCTTGAAGATTGAAAACCTATTGCCACTCCTATGGAAACAGGTTTATAGTTGAGCCTTCATGATGTTGGAGATGTCAGAAACAAGAAAAGATGTAAGATGTACGACCCGCGATGAGTTCAAGACATTTTGCTTTTATAGGCTTCAAGAGGCCAAGAGCGCCTTGCCAAATCCCAGTGTTCACTAGATGTGCACCAAAGTGATTGGCCCAAAATTGGAGGGGTATGCCAATTAAGGGTCTAGTAGCCAGCTTTAATTAATTCCTTTAGATTAGGCCCTTGAAATATAGCTTCTGACATTGCTAGGGTTTGGTGGTGAAATTCTCCTGCATTAACTTTAATAGGAATGGTGGAGCCCAATACTTGCCAAGTGGTAGTAGCCCATTTTAGAGGTAGTCCGATAAGCGCTTTTAGTGGCGTCTCCATTTCAGTGGTGTATTCAAGACTTCAAATTCTGCACCATGTACCACTTGTCCCTCATTTCTTTGTTTGCTTCCCTTTCATATTTTTGGATAGTGCATTCATCCACTTGTCCATTGAAATATTGTGTTGGCCACCTATGGTGGACTTGCCTGCCTCAACATGCCCGATGAAACTACGCTCAATTGCATCAAATTCACTATTGTCTACAAAGTTTTCCTGCTAATCTTCACATACCCTTCATGTCAATCAACAAGTCAAATTCATTGTCGGGACTAAGTGGCGATGAAAATGTCAAGCTAGCTCAAACCCATCCTCAATCATCTATGATCACCTAATATGTGTGTGAGATCCATCGAATCATACATGGCATCGCTTGTCAAGAGACCATAGTGTCTTGGACACATTTCCTGTTGTTTTGAAGCGTGAAATCGCGCGGAGATGGTAGGTCTCAAGGCAATTGGTGGGCACACACACTTATGGGTAGACTTGTGGGCCTGCGGGTCAGTGGAGTGGCGAGAATGGCAATAAGGAGGAGACCTATGGGCCACGGGCTAGAGATCAGGTGAGGTCACGAGATCGAAGAAAAACAGGGTCACATGAGAGAGAGAGAGAGAGAGAGAGAGAGAGAGAGAGAGAGAGAGAGAGAGAGAGAGAGAGAGAGGACATGGAGTAGCGGATAGGCAGGATGGTGGAGATGTGTTCTCTATAGGCTGAGGAGGACAAATGGAAGCTGCGAGCTTGAGGGACCGGGGGCTCACGAGATGGTGGACATGCGTACTACGGAGAGAGAGAGAGAGAGAGAGAGAGAGAGAGAGAGAGAGAGAGAGAGAGAGAGAGAGGCTCGAGGGACGCTAGGGATAGTGGACGACGGAAGGTTGAAAGAAGGGAAGAGCCAAAAACTTATTCAAGGGTGGGTTATGGAAGGTGAGAGAGGGAAGTTAAAGTGGTGTGTGAATTGTGGATGGGGGGAAGGAGAGTTGAGGATGGTGCAAGGAGCGTTGTAGTCGGCAAGTGATGGTGGAGAGGAAAGAGAATGAGTGCGGGTGATGTAGAGATGGGGAAACGGCGGGATGGGGGGATGGCGGGATGGGGGAATGGTGGGATGGGGAAATGGGGGGATGGCACGTTGGGGGAGATGGCGGGATGGGGGTATGAGGAGATGGGGGGAGATGGCAGGATGGGGGATGGTGAGATGGGTGGGATGGGGCGATGAGGGAATGGGGGGTTCGCGAGATGGGGGATTATGGCGGGGGAGATGGTGGGATGGGGGGATGGCGGGATGGGGGGTGGGGGGATGGCAGGCTGGGGAATGGTTGAGATGGGGGATGGTGGGATGGGGGGATGGGGGATAGTGGGATGGGGGAAAATGGGGGTGGGGAGATGGGGGGATGGCAGGATGGGGGGAGATGGTGGGATGGGGGGATGATGAGATGGGGGAATGGTAGAATGGGGGGTGGGAGCATGGCAGGCGGGGGGGATGGCGGGATGGAGGGATGGTGAGATGGGGGTCGGAGGGAATAGGGGGATGGGGGAAGAGAGAGAGAGAGAGAGAAAGCAGATAGGTGGGAGTCATGCGTGAGGAAAGGAAGAGAGTAAAAACTCTTTTGCAATCCTTTTGATGACTTGCACCTCATCCCTTCGCTTTATGTAACAAGGGGGATCCAATCCACCTTTGATAGTTTTGCCATACAGTGTTAGACTTATCACCCACTGAAGGCTTCGACATAATACTTCTACTCAAATTTGTTCCAAAATAGATAGAGAGAAAGAGAGTTTGAAGAGATCTCTCTACAGGCCGAGAAGTGTTTGCACCATGTATTTGCTGAGGACTTACTCAACCTTTTCCCATTGTAGTATGAGGGCCATTATTGTGCCGAGAAAAGTTGACACCAAGGACAGGATAGGAGTAAGGGTAAATTGAAAGTTGAGATAGAGCTCTGCTCTACATCAAGGATTTGAAAGAGCAATTGATTTCTACAGATGAAGTCTTTCTAGATAGTTCACTTGTGTAGAATGTTCTTAAGGGTCCTCCTAATTCATATAAGAGTTTTATTCTAGGAAGATTAGTATAGGTAGAACATGTCTATTATGCTTGTTGTAGATCAAAGTTTTCTTAAATAGTCAAAGAGCAAAGGTAAATGGAGGTCATCTATTAGTAAGCAAAAATGTCCTAATTTTGCATATACAAAAAAGGAAGACAAAGATGAGAAGAAAACAGAAAAGCATAAACAATTATACAAATACTCTAAAGGAAATGATCAATCATTAAAAGCTGTCCAAAGCTTGCTACAAAACACACAAAGAAGAAAGATGCTAGAGTGGTTGTTGCAAAGGCCTCTACACCTAAAACAGAGTTTGCTAATCTTGTGCAAGGGTGTTACTACTGTTTGCCGCTATGACCCATCTTTTCATAAATATTGTATGTTTGTAGGAGACTCAAATGCTTGGTACTTTGACATTAAGGCAACCAAATGTATTGCCTCACATCATAGTTTCTTGAGTTCACTTGAGCCTACCCCTGTAGAGAATACTATCACATGTGCTAATAACTCCTCTTTTCATGTAATGGGAGTTGGAAAGATCATTATGACTACTCATGATGGTAGTTACGTGACATTCTTAGATGCTTTGTTTGTGCCAGGGATTAAAAGAAATATGTTGTCAATTTCAACATTAGCCAAGATCAGCTTGGTTGTCAAATTTGTCGATGAAAAATGTACAGTTCATGATCCCTCAAATGGTGATGTTACTATTGCTTCTGGAATTTTATGACATGGGTTGTATAAGATTATAGACTATGAAAAATCTATCAATGATTTAGCATGTGGAGTTCAAGATTTTCAAGGCTATCTCACATGCAAAGCTGTGGCATACATGCTTTGTTCATTAAAATTTTGCTTCTTTTCTATGCCTGCAAAGATCTAAAATGGTGTCATGTCATCCAAAACTTGAGGCATCTGGTAAACATGTTTGTGAACGCTCTTATTTCCGCAAAATGCAGCATTCCTCCTTTTTAAAAGATGGTTAAACTAGAGTTACTAAAACTTGCAGCTTGTTCATAGTGATTCTTTTGGTCCAATGCCATATACACCTCAATAGAATGGATTTTCTCAAAGAAAGAACATGTCTCTCATGGAGATGGTGAGGTGTATGATCAAAACTCATGCTTACCACATAGCTTCTGGCTTGAGGTTGTTATGTGTGCAACATATGTACTTAATAGGTTTCCCACCAAAGCATTCTCATCTATCAATCCATATGAGGCTTGGCATGGTTGCAAGCCATCCCTTGCTCATCTACATCTCTTTGGTTGTCCCTCATTGAGAACAAAAAATCGATTATGATGTGGTGAATCATCCATCGTGCAATCGCCAAAGCTAATAGAATATGTGGGACCCCTCATTGGTGCAAGTGTTGTCTATAGGGCAAACCTCCAACTCCAACAATTGGTATTAGAGCAGCTCGCACCTTCATCTATGGCATCATCAACACCCCTTTGGTCACAATCTCAAAATCACACAAACATTGGTGAGCATAGTCAAGATGATTAGGAGTTCAAGAGAACTTTGCTATGTGGTGCTAAAATTTTGATATGAGCTTATTTTGGCCTTGGAAAGCACTATTGCAGTGCATATGTAGGAAATTTTTTCCTTTCGTGCCAAACACACACACACACACACACACACATATATAAGTTTTGGTTTGCTAGCACAAGAGCCTCAAACTCTGCTACTAGTTTGGCAAAGCTTGATAGGGTAGTTTTGCTCAAGTTTTTGACATATAGTTATTCTTTTTGCATTATGGTATTTTAATTAGTGGGCATGGCTAAATGGAATGATGTATTCCATATGTTGGTTGTTGAGGACAAATTGGATGGCACTTATTAACTGTTATGGACATATATGACGCATCATGTATTGGTTGCAAAAAGACTATGGAATATTTTGGAAGGTGATGAAAAACAACCTAGTACACTTGCAAATATAGTTATTGAAGATGATGTAGATGGCATTGAAGATAACAATATTCATATTCATGTTGATGTTGCAGTTCGAGCTACACCTACTATAGAGCAACTTAGATGTGATGATAGAGATGCTCAGGAACATGTATTGATAGCGTTGTCTATCAAAGGTGCCAATATCCGTCATATTTACTCGTGTAAAGCAGCAAAGGATGGTTAGGATACACTTACACATCATAGCAGGCAGAAAATGAGGCTCTTGTTTCTTACCTCCAAAAACAATTGGAGAGTGAGCATATGAATGAAGAAGATTCTATGGACTATAGAGGAGGTACGAGGGTACCCACTTCCATCAAGATGCAAAAAGAAAAAATAATGGAAAAACAAATATTTACTATGCTCTACAGAAATGCAAGTGTCCCTCCGGGTGTGCCAAACGCTAGAGTAGGTACTAGGGTAAGAGCAAACAATATACACTTGTAGTCTACCCAAGGGGGGTTCTCCTTAGGGAAGTATACCCTTTAACATTCTTGTGTGCAGGCGCATTCACTAGGAGTAGAGACACTGTACAGTAGAATCATGGAGAGAAGATTAATGACAATTGGCAATAGTAGAGAATGGAGCCACTCCTTAGTTCAGAAAATGATTACAATGGGCCTAATGTTGGAAATTTAGTAGGCCCATAACTAATACCACAGGTCCATAGTTCCATAGATCAAGGTTCTACAACACAGATTTCAACAATCTTCCAATATTGACAAAACACTAACATACCACACTTATTTGTATAAAATGATGAGACAAAGATAGAGAGAGATTACACGTGTGTAAAGTGTTACATAAGCCACTGCTTACTCACACTATCATATATACAAAATGTCAATGTACAATGTGGGAGCAAAACTCTCAACCACTCTATGTGAACAGAAATAGATGGATGAGTGAATGTACAAATGTAACAAACATATTCAAATGTATGGACAAAAATCTGAATATATATGAGATGTGTGACCTAATAGGTTGTAGAAGTGTGTATATGAGTGACAGAAAGAGGAAGGATCAGTCTAAACCGATAATCAACAAACCCTCATCTAACTTTAGGCTATGGAAGACCCTAAGTTAGACACGTGTGTGAAAAGATTACATACTTACAAAAGTAGCAAAGAATGCTAACAAGTTTGCTATCAGAAATCCTCATACTTATGTGAACATACCTTCTCGAAGACCTCATCCAAATATGCATAAAGCATACATGTATTGATTCTCTCATACCTATGCCGAATAGGAATCCTCCTGATATGGATGCCACTGCCTCCATAAACTCCAAGTAGTACCTGTGTGCATAAAGAGAATATGTACGTGAATTTTTAACATAAGATGCAAATCTTATGTTAACCTCCATCCAATGTCTTTGAAGTACAGAGAAATCTTCATGTAGAAGATAATCTTCAAATACATTATGTAGATGGCTGATCCACACCACCAAGCTAGTGATGCGCAAGTCCTCTCCATAAGAAAGAGTGTGAGCACACTCTTCTTCTCCAAGAAGAACTCCATAGCCGCTCCTCAACATGCTCCAAGATAGCAACATGGCTGCCCCACGTGTTAGAAGCACCACCTCTATTGAGGGACCAAAGCTCCAAAGCTTGGTGTTGGACTAGGTGAAGGATGAATAGATAATGAGCCAAAGCTCTTCTTTTATAGTATTATGTGTCCCTTGAATTAAAGCACTCCAAAAGCAATAAAACGCGATCGTTTTCTTCAAACACATAATCGGGAAAAAAAATCTGTCGGCATCCGTTCGCACTTGTTTTTGTTTTTAAAATCATCTAAAAAAGATTCACGTTTTACTTCGCTCCTGACCATGGGAGTCGAACTCGGGGCATTTCTATGGGAGGCAATCGTTGTATCTAACGCGCTGAGCGCTTTTTCCTTGCAGAGGTACTAAAACAAAAGCTACTTATCCTATGAACTATGAGCAAGATGGACCAATGAAACATTGAATGGACCACTGAAACATTGAATGGACCAATGGAATATTGTACCTATATGATATTGCTTCCAACAATCCCCCCTGCAATGTCAGATTGGTACAAAGTGGACTTGATATGCAACTTCATTCATCTGCAAACTATCATAAGCTTCAAACTTGTACTCCCCAATTGATCTTCAACCCTTTTCTTCAAAATTTTTCTTCAAAACTGAATTTGATTTTCTTCAAACTTCAAACATCAAAACTTGCTGAATATATAATACCCGAGAAGATATGCAAACTAGATATGCAATAGTGTACATATCAAGCAATCAATGTTTGACAACAAATATAACATGTACTGATTTTGAACCTACTATCTCCTGTCTTCTCAAACCTAAAAACATACACTAGGATCCTCATATTTGCATTTACCTTATGAAAGCTTTCTCAACGTACTTTTGCTGTGTCATGTAAATACACTAAACAAAATCAAGAACTGAATCCTAGAACCTGTGACTAACAACTCACAACTCACAACTTAGTGTATTATGAATACTAGCTAGTTCATCTCTGACTATACTGAAGTCAAGTCAACTCAACTCAACGGAAATCAACTGATGGGTCTCAAAATTTCATATCTATGATGTCATCTTGTCTTCATCCTTGTTCAATATGTAAATCCTTCATACCTCTTTCCTTTAGAATCTGGTATAAACATATATGTGTGCACCTTTCAAACATACCTCTCTCAAATATCAAGCTTCTCTTCAATAGAACTTTGGAACCTTCTCCTGAAGAGAAACATCTTAACAGGAACTTTCTCCAGACATTCTTCTTCTTCCTTCTTCTTTCAAAGCTGGAGCATAAAGAGAACTTGACAAAGGATATATGGGAATACCTGATATAGGAATACCTGAAGGTATGACTCTGTATTCTTTCATATATGGCTGAAAATAAGTCTTCATGTTTCATCACCCCCCCTGGATGATTTAACACTAGTATCCAAAATTCTTCAAATATATCAGACTTTATGAAATCTAGAACGTATTCCTTCTTTCAATGAATCTGTTCTTTAGTGATCAAATACCTATATATGAAACAAAAATTATGAACCCTTTTTATTAGCAGTGCAATTGCCAATAGCTTTCACTGTAACTCTTTAGATTTCCATATTAAAGAATAAGGTTAGCTGATCCATTACATGATAAAAAACCTTACTGAAAGCATTTTAGGATCCATAATCTTTTGCAATATAACAAGTATCTTATTCTATTTCTTTGTAACACTAATATGATAGAATCTGAATCTTTGACTTACTTCTTCCAATGTTAAGAATGTTCACAAACAAAGGATAGACAACTGACTCATAAATACTTAAGATCTTCATGATCATTCAAGATCATTCAAGATCATCCAAGATCATACAAGATCTATCAAGATCTTACAAGATCATATGAGATCATCCAAGATCAATGATCTCTCCAACAAAATACCAATGTAGAATCTTCTCTCATCAAACCTTCATAACTGAATGTTTCTTTTGCTACCTGAATGTCTCTAAGTGTCCATGATTCTCACATAATTTGTAAAAATTTTCTTTAACAAAATCCTTTCCAAGAATTTGCAACTCCTACTTGAAATATAAGTGGACAAACTCTCACCTTGAGAACTCCAAAAGCTGCAAGTTGATACTTCATCTTTTCATCTTCTTCCTGGGTGAAATGTGAAAGTATCTACTTGATTTTCTTTGGCTGACTCCACTTCTCAATCAAGTGATAGGTTTTGATGGAACACCTTTTTGAATACAAGCATGTATCCAAAAAACTGACTGGTACATCAAAAAATCTGAATTTTTTGAAGTTTTTGAAAATACTAAATATGAGGTAACCTTTCCAGACACAAAACCTCAACCCAAGTCTTAAACATGGGGGATGGAGGGATGGTGGGATGGGGGTGGGAGATAGCGGGATGGGGGGATGGCAGGATGGGGGGAGATGGAAGGAGGGGGGATGATGAGACGGGGGGATGGTGGGATAGTGGAATGGGGGGTGGGGGGATGGTGGGATGGGGGGGATGGGGGTTGGAGGGAATGGGGGGATGGGGGATGGTAGGAAGAGAGAGAGAGAAAGTTGATATGTGGGAGTCATGCGTGAGGAAAGGAAGAGGGTCAAAACTCTTTTGCAATCCTTTTGATGACTTGCACCTCATCCCTCGACTTTACTTAACAAGCGGGATCCAATCCAGCTTTGATAGTTTTGCCATACAATGTTAGAATTATCACCCACTCAAGGCTTCGGCATCATACTTCTACTCAAATTTGTTCCAAAATAGATAGAGAGAAAGAGAGTTTGAAGAGATCTCTCTACAAGCTCAGAAGTGTTTGCACCATGTACTTGTTGAGGACTTACTCAACCTTTACCCCTTGTAGTATAAGGACAATTATTGTGCTGAAGAAAAGTTGACACCAAGGACAGGATAGGAGTAATGGTAAATTGAAAGTTGAGATAGAACTCTGCTCTACATCAAGGACTTGAAAGAGCAGTGGATTTCCACATATGAAGTCTTTTCAGATAGTTCACTTGTGTAGATTGTTCTTAAGGCTCCTCCTAATTCATATCAAAGTTTTATTCTAGGAAGATTAGTCTAGGCAGAACATGTCTATTATGCTTGTTGTAGATCAAAGTTTCTTAAATAGTCAAAGGGCAAAGGTAAATGGAGTTTATCTATAGTAAGCAAAAATGTCCTATTTTTGCATATACAAAAAAGGAGGACAAAGATGAGAAGAAAACAGAAAAGCAAAAACAATTCTACAAAGGAAATGATCAGTCATTAAAAGTTGTCCAAAACTTGCTACAAAACAGGCAAAGAATAAAGATGCTAGAGTGGTTGTTGCAAAAGCCTCTACACCTAAGATAGAGTTTGCTAATCTTTTGCAAATGATGAATGGGCTTTACTACTGTTCGCAGGTATGACCCATCTTTTCATAAACATTGTATGTTTGTAGTAGACTCAAATGCTTGGTACTTTGACACTAGGGCAACGAAATGTATTGCCTCACATCGTAGTTTCTTTAGTTCACTTGAGCCTACCCCTATAGAGAATACACATGTGCTAATAACTCCTCTTTTCATGTAATGGGAGTTGGCAAGATCATTATGACCACTTCTGATGGTAGTTATGTCACATTGTCAGATGCTTTGTTTGTGCCAGGGATTAAAAGAAATATGTTGTCAATTTCAACATTAGCCAAGATCAGCTTGGTTATCAAATTTGTTGATGACAAATGTACAGTTCATGATCCCTCAAATGGCGATGTTACTATTGCTTATGTAATTTTATGTCATGGGTTGTATAAGATTATATACTTTGAAAAATCTATCAATGATTTAGCATGTGGAGTTCAAGATTCTTAAGGCTATCTCACATGCAAAGCTTTGGCATACATGCTTTGGTCATCATATTTTTGCTTGTTTGCTATGCCTGCAAAAATCTAAAATGCTGTCATGTCATCCCAAACTTGAGGCATCTAGTAAACATGTTTGTGAAGGCTATATTTTGGGCAAAATGCAGCATTCCTCCTTTTTAAAAGATGGTTCAGCTAGAGCTACTAAAAATTACAACTTGTTCATAGTGATTCTTTTGGTCCAATGCCATATGCACCTCAATAGAATGGATTTGCTAAAAGAGAGAACATGTCTCTCATGGGGATGGTGAGGTGTATGATCAAAACTCAAGCTTACCACATAGCTTCTGGCTTGAGGTTGTTATGTGTGCATCATATGAACTTAATAGGTTCCCACCAAAGCATTCTCATCTATCAATCCATATGAGGCTTGACATGGTTGCAAGCCATCCCTTGCTCATCTACACCTCTTTGGTTGTCTAGCATATGCATTAGTGCCTGAACAACAATGTTGAAAATCTGATGATAAAGTAGTAAAATGTATTTTCATTGAGTACAATTCTAAAATCAAGAAGGAAAAAACTATGCCTAAATGGTTGGTATAAACTTTTTGAGATAGCAAATTACATTCACCTCTTTCATATCCTACTCATTTTTGCTCTCATTGTGCTTCTTTTGCATCAGATTGCTATGTAGTGGTTGCCTCTAGAATTTGTGATGAGAATGAAGTAGTTTCTTTGGATGAAGTGCAAAATTTAGAAAACTAGATGGCTGCTTTGCAAACAGAATATGATGCTCTTATGAAGAATGATACTTAATCTTTATGTGATTTGCCTCAAGGCAAAAGCAACATTGGAATTAAATGGGTATACAAGCGGACTCGTAAACAGTATGGAATAGTTGACATGTATAAGGCAAGGCTTGTTGTGAAAGCTTATTCTCTAGAGAGAGGCACTGATTTTAATGAGAGCTTTGCTCCCACATGTTGAATGAATACCGTTCATAGCATCTGTGCACTTGGTGCTCCTCATGGTTCGAATGTACATCAATTGGACATCAAAACTACATTTTTGAATGGTGACGTACATGAAGAAGTGTATGTATTTCAGCCCCATGGTTCTGTGTAGAAAGGGAAAGAAAACAAAGTGTGCAAGT
>CM035413.1:158242351-158337351 GCA_020310875.1 Ceratopteris richardii
GAACAATAAAGAGAAGCGAGCATAGAGGTGAACTTCTATTGTTGGGGGAGGGGAAATCTAGAGCTGTGAAAGATAAGTTGGTAGCCAAGTGCTTGATCAAAGTGTGGTCCAAGACGAAAGCTTCATGGGCTAAACTTATTCTCAGAAACAAATCCTTTCTTATGCTTATGAGAATTCCTAAGTGGAAGGATATCGATTTGCTTAGCTTGATATTATCGATCTGCTTAGTTTAGACCTTGTTTACTCCATATTCAAGAGTTGGAACAAGATGAAATTGTTTACCAAAATTAATGAAGATTGGAATTTGGCAATCGAGATTAGGGTAAACGATGTAATTTGGTTTCCTATAAAAGGAATAAAAGAAGTTGACTCAGAGAACATCCAAATCAGAGCATTATGAATTAGGATCTTGCTCACACGCACACAGAGGTTACGGATGCAGAAAACACACAGAAAAAGAGACATGCCAGGAGACAATACAGAACACAGTATTGGGTGCAATCTCCCCCCATGCACTCTCTTTTGACAGTCCACAGAGTGCATGTATTTATAGGAATTTTCCATGATGTCGAAATAATGGCTACATGAGAGGAGCTTTAAAAAGCATGCATGAAAATAAAAGTTGGTAACTTTTGTAGAAAGCCTTTGCTTTCAAGAAGAGAAATCTCGCTCTATAAGGATTCTTATCCTATCTACTACTTTTACTAACTTTTCTAAAAATACAACTGCTTGTAAAAATAGAAGTACTTCTAAAACTAGACTATTTCTAAAAATATAATATTTCTATAAATAGAACTATTGCTAAAAATAGAATTCTAAAAAATAGTGTTGTTTCTAAAAATAGATCAGATTTGAGGTCCGTTCTTGCACGCCCTCACGAACCTTTAGCTGCTATATCGAAAACGCCGAAACACATTAATACACTAATAAATTAACACTCCAACAATGCCTTGTTTAACATATTCCATAATTTATAACATAGATAATCTTAATAATTTAATGCTTTCATGAACATTTCCATGCATGTGTTTTATATGGAACATGCTTATTTTCGTTCAGTGCTGGAACATGTGATTTGCCATCCATGTTTATTTTATTTTATCAACTAAGGTCAGTTGCTTTTTCAACTCAAGGGCATGTTATAAATTATGGAATATGTTAAACAAGGCATTGTTGGAGTGTTTTGATGTTTTTGATATAGCTGTTGAAGGTTCATGAGGGCATGAAACAACAGATATCAATAAATCCGATCTATTTTTAGAACAACACTATTTTTAGAATTCTATTTTTAGCAATAGTTCTATTTTTAGAAATATTCTATTTTTAGAAATATTTTATATTTAGAAATAGTCTATTTTTAGAACTAGTTCAATTTTTAGAAGTAGTTATATTTTAGAAGTAGTTGTATTTTTAGAAAAGTTAGTAAAAGTAGTGGTTAGGATAAGAATCGTTGTGGACCGTGATTTTTGTTCTTGAAAACAAAGGCTTTCTACAAAAGTTACCAAATTTTACTTTCACTCATGCTTTTTGAAGCTACTCTCATGTAACCACTATTTCGACATAATAAAAAATTCCTATAAATACATGCACTCTGTGGATTGTCCAAATAGAGTGCATGGGGGGAGATTGCACCCAATATTGTGTTCTGTCTCGTCTCCGAGTATGTCTATTTTTCTATGTGTTTTCTACATCCGTAACCTCTCTGCATCTGTGAGCAAGATTCTGATAACAGAACCATGAGAGAGGTCATCGGGTGAGATTTGTGGACATTGATCCTATAAGGAGAGTTAGTTATGATGATTGGCGCCTTCTCAGAGACATAATAAATGATTGGGATAACTCAAGGACTCTTTTGCTCAAGAATGACCCACCCCAAATTAAAGGGTTAAGATGGACCAACGATAATGAATTGGATAAAACTCTGATCAAGATCGACAAGCATGTTTACTCGTATATCTCTCTAAGTAGGAGATGGTGCATGAACGAGTCTAACATTAGATGGAAACTTATGTGCGGAGCCTTGTGCGATCCTCTGAGTGAGAAAAAAAAATCGGTTATGATGTAGCAGATCATTCATCGTGTAATCTTGACCAATGCCAAAGCTAACAAAGTATGTGGCACCCTTAACTACTGCAAGTGTTGCCTATGGGCTAGAGAGGATCTTGGCAATATCTTCTTCTTGTGCACAAGAAGCTACATGATATGACAATATCTTACCAAGATTTTTAGGTTACAAAGGCAAATCAACTAGAAACAAACATTACTTGGTGAAACAATTGGCTCGTCTTCTACCTGGTGGAACATCATCAAAGGGAAAGTGCTCTAGAAGATATGGAAAGAAAGATCAGCCTACAACTTTGATCCCTATCCAAATGAATGGTCGTTTTGAAACATTCCTAGGCTTGTTAGGCAAAGGAATATGTAAAGGTAAAAAATCTCTAACTTTTAGACACCATAGGATGTTTCTCTTGGAAAACAATGGACTTATGTAATATGGATTAGTTCGTTTGTCATTTGACATTGAATTCATGCTACAAGTGAAGCTGCATTCGGACATTCTGTATGTGATCTTTTGCATTCGGACATTCTGTATGAGAAAAGATCAGTCTATGGTTTTTTTTTCTTCAATTATATTTCCCGTCTTGTAGAAAGAAGAGCACAAAAGTATTGATCTGATGGAGACATAAAAGGGGATGGAAGCCTCATAAGCCTCCTCTCTATCTCACTTCCATTCTTTGCGCCTCTCTTATTGTCATAATTTAAGCTGTTTTGTTGTAAAAGTAATTTGACACCAAGCGATTCGCATGCATATGTCCCACGTCGATACAGCTCAGCTCCAAGAACGGCCATTAAACTTCTTTCTTTCTTTCTTTTTTTCTTTATTTTGCATCTTAATTTCTTCATCTTAATTATCAATTGATCATTTCCATTGGTGACTGATTCAAGGTTGAGACGCGTATGAAGCTT
This sequence comes from Ceratopteris richardii, assembly GCA_020310875.1. NCBI lineage: Eukaryota > Viridiplantae > Streptophyta > Polypodiopsida > Polypodiales > Pteridaceae > Ceratopteris > Ceratopteris richardii. The sequence goes on from CM035413.1 coordinate 158,245,319, forward strand.
AGAATTCTACATTTATTCTAGAATTTATTGTTTTCTTTAATTTACAGAAGGAAATTCAAGGAGGTTGGATCCAAAATTGGATAGGACCCATTTGACAGCGTCGTTCTTGGCTTCATCTTTGCTACCTTTGACCATCAGAATCAGATCCAGCATATGTAATATCTTTTCTTTGTTTCTATCGGAAAAATGATGCTCCAATAATCTCCTGTGTGAAAGTTTTTAAAACGCTGAGGAATTTATAAATGAGTTTTTGAGTCTACATCTGTACAATAAGAGCTTCAACTGAAGACCAGTATTCCATTCAAGCGCAAACAACGTTTGAGGCCGATTCCATTTTGGATCTATGAGCGGCATGCATATGTCTGCATCCAGGGCTTTCTATGAGCGGGATATGTCTGGATTTCCTGTCACGTCTAGCATTCAGGGCTTTCTCGACAAACGGGATGAAATTTTGATAAGATAAAAATAAAACAAAGTAGAGGAATCTCCGGATGAAATCCACCCTGAATTTAGGATGACTTTGACGATGTCAAAGTCGTGAAAAAGCTAAATGGTTTAAGACTTAACTTAGAATCGTTAGAATGGTTATTCTCTTTCAGGTCTGGTCAGGTTTAGCATTAGAGTGATCCGTTTCCCTATCAAAAGCATGAGAAAATCTGCATAAAAAATTTTGTTCATCCTCATAGAGATCTTGCTTCAGCCTCTATCATGGAAGAACATAGGCAAAGAAAAGTGATTACCTTGAAATTGTGGGATAATAGATTTGATAGATCTACGGGATAGGAATATAGGCTAGAACTTGCAGTGTTAACAATAACGTTAGAAAAAATAATACCCAAATAATGGTATCTTAATCTTCTTTGGTTGGAACGATTGATGAACTACAATGAGAAAGCAAAAGATTCTTAAGAAAGTGTGCATTCAAACACACCCAACAATGAGAGTTCTTGATTTTTCTGCAATGCTTTACTTAATAAAAACCCTGCAACCAACCACTTCATCTCTTGGATGGCCAACCTCATACTATTGATCAAAGAATGTGCATTCAACAATTACAAAACACTATAATAGAATTCGTGTGTTTCGATATGTATTTCAATTGTTACTATCCATTGACGTGTCTACACATCTATCGGTATGAATAGCTCGGAAAAACATACCGGCATTGTGATACGTGGGTATTTGTTATGCATGTCAAAATAACTATCAACAAAATGCACACATGTTTGGCGGTAGAGTGGTATGTTTGGCGGTATAGTGGTCAGTGTGAGTGTCCATAAGTGCATCGGAACCCAAACACATGAAATATTAATAAAACATAAAAATATAAAGGCATTGATATTGCCATCAAAATATTCATTTATATGCCTGTCCGTATTAAAAAAAAAAAGAGCAGCTTAGAGGCTTGTTTAGGCTTTTGCAAGCGTATGCATGCACAAGTTTGTACAACAACTGCATAACTATCAGCATAGCAAATATATATAACACCATAACTATAATCTGCATGAATTATGACAACATTTCAATTCATGTGAGAGAAACTAACATGTAATACCTCTCCTTTCATCATATACAAACTATTATTACTGCACTAAAAAACTATCATAAAAATAAAATGAAACATAGATCAATAAAAATGAATAAAAATCAATACTTTGTATCTCAATATATATGCCTATAAACCTAACCAATCAATTATCTTTGTACATTTAGTTTTATATTGTTGTGCTCCAAGCTTCTTCTTCTTCCTTGTGTTGTTCTTGTGCTTCTGCAAACCCCAAACTCCAACAATCGGTATGAGAGTAGCTCATTGCTTCATCTAGGTGTCTTCAATAGCCTTTCGATCAAAGTCTCAGAATTGCAAGAAAAATGGTGAGCATAATCAGGGCAATTAGGAGTTCAAAAAGGCTTTGCTATGTGGTGTGAAAATTTTGATCTAAGCTCATTTTGGCCTCTGAATGCACTATCACAGTGCTTGTGCAAGTAATTTTGTCCTTTCGTGCCAAACACACACACTCACACACACACACGCACACACACACACACACACACACACATATATATATATATATATATATATATATATATATATATATATATATATATATATATATATATATATATATATATATATATATATATATATATATATATATATATATATATACACACACACACACACACACACATATATATATATATATATATATATATATATATATATATATATATATATATATATATATATATATATATATATATATATATATATATATATATATATATGTGTGTGTGTGTGTGTGTGTGTGTGTGTGTGTGTGTGTGTGTGCGTGTGTGTGCGTAGTTTGCTAGTATAAGTGCCTTGAAGTATGCTACATGTTTAGCAAAGCTCGATAGGGTAGTTTTGCTATAATTTTTAGGATGCAATCACTTTTTTGCACGAGGGTATTTTAGTAAGTGGCCATAGCTGAAAGGAACAATGTATTCCATATCTTGGTTGTTGATGACACATTGGATGGCACTCATTACCCATTATGGGCATGTATGATGCATCATGTATTGGTGGTGAAGGATAGTGGAATCTTCCGTAGGGTGTTGAAAAAGGGCCTATTACACTTGCAAATGTAGTTATTGAAGTTGATGTAGATGGCATTCAATATAATGATGTTCAGGTTCCTATTCATGCTACGGTTTCAGGTCACCTATTGTAGAGCAACTTCAATAGGATGTCAAAGATACTCAGGCACATGCATTAATAGCTTTGTCTACCAAATGTGCCATTATCCCTCATATTTGCTTGTGCAAAATAGAAAAGGATGCTTGGGATACATTTACCACTTTATACTAGGCAAGAAATTAGGCTCGTTTTGGTTACCTTTGAAAACAGTTCAAGAGTCATCATATGAATGAAGAAGATTCAACGGATAGTTGTTTAACAAGGGTTAGAGATTTGAAAGAATAGTTGTTGTCTGCAATGAAGTTTTGTGAGATGGTTCGATTGTGTAGATAGTTCTTAATGGTCTTTCTTATTCATATCAAATTTTTGCTTCTATTTTCTCGTTGATGATGGAAGGCAATCCAAATCCTTAAAGGTTAGTGTCTATTTTATTGCAAGCAAAGTAGTCTAGGCAAAATAGGTTCATTATGCATGTTGGAGATCAAGATTTTGTTGCTATTCTGAAGGGCAAAGGTAAATGGAATTCATCTACTAGTAAGTAGAAATTCACTAGTTCTACAAGTCTAAAAGGGAAGACAAAGATGAGAAGAAAATAGAAAAGTAAAAATAGTTTTGCAAATATTGTAAAGGAAATGATCATGTCATTAACAAAGTCTGCTAATCTTGTGTAGATTGAAGAATGGGTGGTTACTATCAATTGTAGCTATGACACATCTTTTTTTTTCACATTGTGAGATTCTTTGTTTGTGCAAGGGATGAAGAACAATCCATTATGAATTTCCGCATTAGCCAAGATCATCTTGATTGTCGAATTTGTTGATGATAGATGTAGACTTCATGATCTATCTAATGGTGATGTTATTATTGCTTCTAGCATTCTATGCCATGGGTTGTAGTATCCAAAATTTGTTAATGATTCAACATGTGGAGTTCAATATTCTCATGGGATCTTAGATGTGAAGCTTTGGCATGCAGGCTTTGGTCATTTGAATTTCGCTAATTTGCTACACCTACAAAAATCTAAAATTTTTCATCTCTGCCCAAACTTGAGGCACCTAGTAAACATGACTGTGAAGGCTGTATTTTGGTAGAAATTAAGCACTTCTCCTTCCCGAAAGATGGTTCCATTAGAGCTAATTAGAAATTGCACCTCGTTCACAATGATGTCTATGTCCAATGCATACACCTTCTTTTGGGAAACACCTTTACCTTGTGACTTTTATTGATGACTTTTATAGGCATGCATGGGTATATCCATTGAAAGAAAAGGTTGAAGTGTTCATGTGCTTCAAATATTTTTTGCTTTTGGTTGATAATTTGTCAGAATGTAAAATGGGCAGCCTCTATTCTAATCAAGGGTGGGAATACATGTCTCTTGATTTTAATGCATTTGTGGCTCAAGATGGGATAAAACATCAGTATAACCGTGCCGTATATGCAAGATATATGGGCAAAAGTCAGGCTCTACCACATAGCTTTTGGCTTGAGTCTATTATGTGTGCAAACATGTGTGCTTAACTAGTTTCTCACCAAAGAACTGCACTTTATCATTCCACATGAGCCTTGGCATGATTGCAAGCCATCAGTTGCTCATCTACGTGTCTTTGGTTGTCTTGCATATGCATTAGTTCCTAAACAATAATGCACAAAATTGGATGATCAAGTAGTGGAATGTATTTTTGTTGGTGTAGTTTAGAAAACAAAGGCTAACATCTATATCAATCATAGAATAAAGGAATATTGGTTAGCCATGATGTTCTTTTTGTGGAAGATACAATGCAGCCATTACTTTCATGTACTAAAGAGACATTACTTAGCTCCAAAGATGTGCATGGCACCTTTCTGCCTCTTTTTATAGGTGGACAGTTAAGTGCTGGTTCAAATGAGGCAATTTCATAGCCTTTAAAGTTTTCACATGATGATGCACATCCTTCCATTTCTGATGCAGATTTACATGATTTATTTGTTGACAAGACTTTCAGAGATAGAAAGTTAGGTGCACCTCTGTCATATCGTAGTCATTCAAGATCTCATAGTGCTTCTTTTGCATCAAATCACTATGAATGGCTGCTTGTGGTCTTTGTGATGAGAGTGAGCCTATTTCTTTTGATGAAGAGAAAAATTTTAAAAATTGGATGGCTACCATTCGCACTAAATGGGTGTACGTGTAGAAGGATAAACATGATGGAAGAGTTGATAGGTATAAGGCTAAACTTGTTGCAAAAGGTTATGCTCAAGAGAGAGGCATTGATTTTGATGAGACATGTGATCACACATGCTATATCATTCGTAGCATCTGTGCACTTTGCAACTCATCATGGTTGGAATGTACATCAGGTTGACATCAAAACTACATTTATGAATGGTGACTTCCACACTACAACATATTAAGCATATATCGAGGCTTCTATCGAGAAAAATAAATAGGTGCGATTTTGCCCCGACGTCGGTGTAAGGGTTGGTGTAGGCGTCAGAGTCAAAGCATCGGTATGATCGTCGGTATAAGCGTCGGTATAAATGTCGGTATAAGCATGGATATAGGCATCGGTATGAGAACTGGTATAAGCCATGGTATGCCCCTATGCAAAATAGTCGGTAAAAGCATTGGTATGTGCTTGGGGATACCAACGCTTATATCAATGCCTATACCGATGACCATATCTGCAAAAAAAGTTTTGGGTAGAGTGTGTTCTCTCTTGCTGCAGCAACATTCCCATGTTGTTGTGTAGCAGAAGACAATACACTCTGCCTAAGAAAAACCCGTGTACATGTGACATGTATGACATGCAACAAAAACATAATTTGATAAAGCAAAACATGACAAAAGACATGAGCAAAATCAATCATGAATCATGAACTATGTACAAAGAAATGAGACAGAGTACATAAAGAACAACTGGAACACATGTATATGTGTGTATACCTGTGTATATACATGTGTATGTATATATGTATTATGTGTGTATATTTGTATATGTTTAAATATTTGTATGCATGTGTAAAAACCCTTAAACCCTAATCCTAAAGACCTAGACCTAAAACATGTGTTTGTGTGTATTCTTGTGTATATATATGTGTATGTGAATATATATATGTGTATGTGTGTGTATGCATATGAGTATCTATGTAAAAATCCTAAAACCCTAATCTTGAAGACCTAGACCTAAAACATGTATATGTGTGTATGTGTGTATGCATGTGTATATATATGTGTATGTGTATATCTATTATGTGTTTATATGTGTATATGTGGGTATGCATGTGTGTATATATGTAGAATCCAAAAACACTAATCCTAAAACACTAACCCTAAAACATGTGTTGGCATACAAGTCAGATGAAGAGCATACTAGCGCAACGGAGGAGTCATGCACAATACGGCAACAAGGCCCAATCATTTTTTCCATGGACCATTTACAACTCAAGTGATTTTAATCACTACACAAACATTGTAAATTTCGTTTTTGGTAGAATAGACTCCATTTTGTGCAAGCCGAGGAGTCCTCGAGCTTGAGGAGTATTAGAACTAGCTACATATCAATTTTCATAATTTTTAGACTCTGTTTGAGCCCTCAAATAGGCTCTAGAACCTAATTTTTAACTAGGCCGGACACTAGGTCTGGACAAGACCAAAGCTAGTTAGAAAACTATAAAAAGAGCTAGAGAGCTCATTTTGGAGGTTAGATTGTTTGTGAATTGAGCTTATGTAAGAGACTTTTTGACTAATGCAAAGAACTCCATTGTTCCTCTCCTTGTTCTTGCCTTGTGTGCGCGTGTGTGTGTATGTGTGTGCATGCTTGTGTGCTTCTCACTCACACACTTGTGCCTTCACTTGCTCATAGTCTTCATACTAGTCCTCACGTCTCCACGGATTGACAATTATGAGGTGAATCTTCTCACGTTGGTACTCACCATTGTGCTAGAGTGACACCAAATTTGGCGCCGTTGCCGGGGAGAGAACTTCGAGGACGAGCGTGTGATGGTAAGACGTCGAGTTGAGACATTGGAGTTATAGGTAATATCCTTCCTTTTCTTTATTTTTCTTCATTTTTTCCTTACTTTCGCATCATCATCATCACCATCACCATCTCCCACCTCCATCTCCATCTCCACAAAAAAAAATTTCAGTTTTTTGGTCATATTACACTCCCCACCTCATTTCCCTCCTTTCATTGTGAGAGAGAGTGAGAGAGAGCTTGCATGCTATCTGTTTTTGGTGTGTTTTTGAGCTTTTGTTGCAGGAACTAGCTGTACCACCTTCTCGAGCAGTGTGCGCAAGTACGACAGACTCTGCACAGGTCCCGGGACGACGACCTCTGTCTGTCGCGATAGACAGAAAAACTTAAGATTTTGTGAATGTGTGTTTGGCACGGTAACCTACACCATTAGAGCACTCCAAATCACTAGAAGTTTCTCAAAAATTTGCGTTTTTCAGTCTATCGCGACAGACACCATCTATCGCGAGAGACCCCGTCTATCACGACAGACACCGTCTATCGCGACAGACCAAATTCCACGACAGATCCAGTCTATCGTGACAGACACCGTCTATCGCGACAGACCACTCTATCGGTGTCTGTCGCGACAGACAGAGAGCCACGATAGACCCCGTCTATCGCGACAGACACCTGTCTATTGTGACAGACCAAATTCCACGACAGATCCAGTCTATCGCGACAGACACAGTCTATCGCGACAGACACCGTCTATCGCGACAGACACCGTCTATCACGACAGACCCAGCTATCGCGACAGACACCGTCTATCGCGACAGACACCGTCTATGGCGACAGACACCTCTATCGCGACAGACACCTCTATCGCGACAGACACCGTCTATCGCGACAGACATCGTCTATCGCGACAGACACCGTCTATCGCGACAGACCCAGCTATCGCGATAGACACCGTCTATCGCGACAGACACCGTCTATCGCGACAGACCCAGCTATCGCGACAGACACCATCTATAGCGAGAGACAGCCCCCCACGACAGTTTGTGTCTATCGCGACAGACACCGTCTATCGCGATAGACAGACATTTTCGGCAAAAATTAAGGGGTAAATTTTTTGGAAATTTAGGCTAAATCTTGGGCATATTTGCACTCTCAAATACTCACACACTTGCAAAGGCCTTAGAAAAATGCATTAAAACTCCTGAAAGGTTCTGTTTGTCTGTTTAACCCCCTAAACCCTGAACGGTCATAACTTTTTCATACGAAATCCATTTTTTGAGCTCTAGGGCTTGTCGGAAGTTGATTTTTAGATAGGATATTTGGAAGTTGACACACTGAGGGGTAGGAACACCAAGGGAGCTCTAGAGGAAATTTTTAGCAATACAAAAGGGGGAACAAGGGTCATTAAAAAAGTGTCTGAAATAAATTATCTGTCAATTGAAGGATCAACTTGAAGCTAAACTTGGGATTCTTACAGGATCATCGAGAGCTCTTGGAGAAATCAAAGTAAGTGCCAAGGCGAACAAGCTTGGGAACGTGCTTCCTGGGTAGACCAGCATCGCCAGGAGGAGCGACTTGAGGTTGGAACATCACTTAACCCCCTCAGTCTATTCTTAGCATAGGCTAAGTGCGAGTAGTTGTTCTGATTGACTAGGGGTATGATAGGAACACTCAAGTTTGAAGAGCCCTTAATTTCTCAAGTGCAAGGGTAGGCTAAACTGTAGTCAAGGGATAACTTAAAGGAAAAGAACTTAAACTAAGTGGACGCAGAACATCAAGTACGACCCACGAAAGTGCTCCTGATGACGCTTAACTAAAAACAAGAAGACACATCCAAAGGAACTTAAAAGGAACAAGTGACTGGTACCAAAGAATCAGCAACGTACAAAGGGCATATGAACCTTAGGTCAGGTAGACACCTAGGGAGAGACAGACAAAGTCTTAGATCTTCAGAGGCTAGTGTCAATCATACTGCGAGGTCTTGGGCCCAGCAGTTGAGCCATCATTCGTATTACCCCAGTTCTGAGACTAGCGAGTCTGAGATGTCCCACGGTATGGAGAGACCTACAGGAAGTTCTGGGGTGCCATATTTACATAGGGTGGAAGGCCCTTACAAGATGCAACTCGAGTACCTTAGGACCAACTGATTAGGTGCTAGCATCTATGAGGACGGCCTAGGAAGAGCGGTGGTCCAGATTAAAAACCCTGACCAATCCATTGGACTAGAGCGCCCAGCTGTCAAGTTTGAAAATGGAGCATACTTGGACAAGGAAGGGACAATATATGTAGTCACCAGTCATCCCGATAGGACAGATGAATTTGGGAATGTGGTCCCGGAAACAGACTTAGGTGACCTAGAGCAAGGAAACATGGGCGAAGAACCTAGAACCCCCCGAGGCAAATTTGTTCTCACGAGGATTATCACACCAGAATGGATTCCCCAAGATAATAAAAGCATAGATCTCCTCTTGAACCGAGAGACAGATGAAGCCTTTTGGAGATATAGACCTAGTCAGCCGAGTGAGGTAGGAACAATCATGATATATGAGTTCAAAGATCCTGATATTCCAGGAAGAGTGACCTACTTAGATCACTCTTCAGAGAGGATCTTTGGGGTTACAGAAAATGATAGGCATGCTTACACTAGGAAGGGAGAATTTATTTTCCCCCAACCAAGATCGAATGTGTCCTTTGGTCGCCAAGGAGCTGGAACATCTCAAGCTCAGGGGACTCAAAGAGAAAGGAGTCGAGAGAGACCTGAGGTAAGCTTTGCCAACTCTTGGGGAAGAGAAACAACGAGAATGGAAACGAATAGAGGGGAACCTGAGGGACATAGAGCCCCAGGGAACCGAAGAAATGCCGATGATTTCCCTTTGCCAAGACCAAGAGAGCACACGAGGACCTTGAGACCGACCCAGCTAGTTAAGTCCATGAAAAACTACTTCGATGGCACTGGAGACCCCTACGATCATGTAGCCGAGTTTAAGCAAGTCTTGAGAGCTGAACAAGTTGAAGACTTGTTCACGCAGTACAATGCCTTTGGTTTAACCCTTAGGAACACCGCCCTGACATGGTTTCAGCCACTAAACGAGAGGTAGTTTAGAAGCATAGATCAACTTTTAGAGGCATTCATTATCGAATTCTCTAAAAGTGGCATAAGGCATAATACTTCCTCATTGATATACAGCTTCAAGCAGACCCCGCAAGAGACTGTGAGACTTGCAGGAAGAAGTTTTAGGCAATATCTTGAGCGATGTCCTGCTCCTGAGTTACCCACGGCCGCTAAGCAAGTGGCTTTATTCTTGGATGGATTGCTAAGTACCAAATTGAGATCATATGTGTACTTGAAGGACCCCCGGACTATAGAAGAATGTGTACGCATGTGCATCGATATTGAGGATAACCTAGGGGAGGAGTTAGAGCTATCCAAAATCTACAAAGATTCAAATAGTACCTCTAGCCTCTCTTCCTCACAATCCACATCAATTGAGGAACTTGCGGAAAAAGTAGCTCAAAAACTAGGCGTCTCTAGTAAACAAATTCCTAGATTTGCCCCAGTAAAGAGGTGCTATACTTGCGGTGGTGACCATATGGCAAACACATGTCCCATCACGGCTCAACCCCAAGTGAACCCTAGCAGCCAATATTGCACCATAGAGCGAAGGTACACAAATCACTCAGCACAGGACTGCCCATACAATAAGCAAGCGGTTAGGCAAACCTACCCTCAGCCATACCCTCAACAAGGCAGATACCAGAGTCAATATTCACCACAACCGTATATTAGGCCTCAGCAAAATTACCAACTGCAATATCAAGCCCAACTGAGACCCCAGCCAGTGCTAGCACAGCAACCACCTGCTCCTACTAATGTGATTCCGGTCAAGTATGCTGCTGCAGAAGAAAACCTGAATAGAGCGATAGTCCCAGTAACACCATTAATCTCAGAAAGTGATCCCTGTTACCATAGCTTTGATTCTACACATGTTGATAGTCCCCAGGCTTACTACATGCAGTCTCCTGAACATGGTGAGTCTTACTACAGTGAGGAACCGAGTGAACCTATTTGGGAGCCTGAATATGCTAATGTCATGTACACAAACCCCAACTCTAGACCTCAACCTAGGCAGATACGACCCCCCTTTCCTAGAGGACCTTGCTTCAGATGCCAGGGTGATCACCTCATACGTGATTGCCCCATGCCTGCACCTACACAACCCCAATCAGTGACGATCCAAGGCTTTTGCCAGGAGTGCAGAAAGGAACATCTCTTACGAGATTGTCCCAAGAATCCCAGCAATATGCCAAAAATCACTCCGATTAATGTTATTGGGTTAGTGGTCAATTCCACAGGAAGTGTCACTTCCACTGCACCAGTGCAGGTAATCACTAGAGCTCAAGCATTGCAGCAAAACCAAGGGGTAAGCCAGGAAAAGAGCCCAGACGCTAGCGATACTGAGAGCCAAAATAAGAAGAGAACAAGAGCTTGGAGAGATAGCCGTGAACGTATGAAAAGGCAATGGGCAAAGAAGATGAGTGAACTTGAGGAAAGTCTACGAGAAACCAAGGCCAAAATCATAGAGATCACATCTCAACCGCACTCTCACACATTCCCACCGCTACCATTCCCATCACCCTCCATCCCTCCACCCTCTAATACACCCCACGTAACCCACCCACCACCCCGAGCAGGATCAGTATTAGCTGATCCCACTCCTGAAGACATAGACATGATGCTTAAAGCATATCAGGCCAGAATCCAAGAAGGGCCAAATGTAACGGATCATGACAAGTGCTACCCCAGAGCTGACCTAGAGATAGAAAGAACCAAGCTTTGCACGAAAATGGTCGCATTGGCTCAGACTATGTTTGAAGCCAGTCGCCTTTTCAATTACTCGGGCTCAGCCAAGACGCAATTACACTTGGATGGACTTCTAGAGAAGTTAGAGGGCATAATTGCAAGATCTGCCAAGGAAGAAAAAAATCAAGAAAGAGATAAAGCAAGCAAAAACATGACCCATCCCCCACCGAAAGCTTATGTGCCCAATTCCACTGAACCAGACAACCCCCCCTCCCTAGAAAGAATAGAGAATCTAATTACACAATCACAAAAGGAACCCGCCCCTCAACACCATGACAAGGTTAGTGAAAGAGCAGGTCTTCCAACCCAGAAAGCCTATGTGCCTCAGGCCTACGTGCCTAACTCTACGGAGCCAGACACCTCTTCTTCTATGAATCAATACACACCAGAATTCTTGCGAGAGATTCAAGAAGAGAAATGGGCTAAAGAGAGTGAAGTTCCTCTTCCCATTGAACTTGTGGATGACACACACGATCAATTCCCACAAGACCTTCCTTCCATTTATGGAGAGCAGGAGAGTGCCCAATCTCAAGAAAGATTAGACTTCGAGTCTAATTCTTTACAAGAACTACCCCATTTCACAGGCCCATGGGAAGCAAAGTCCACCTGTATGAGAGCACCTACAGTCATGGTAAGAAACGAAGATTCAGTCATACCTAGGAACACAGAGGTAGTGAAGAACACCAAAGTGCAGTGCAATCTCACTTTGGAAGAGCTGCTTAAGGTTAGACCAGAAGTGTGGAAACATGTAGCCAATCAAGTGCCCGAGATAGCAAAACCTCGTTCCCAGGTAGGATCCCAGAGAGTAGTGCCAGAAATACCCTTAGACAAGATAGGAGACATGAGTGAGGGCAAAGAGGGAAACACATATCTCCCCATCACTCATCAGGGATACACAACCAAGGCCATCTTGGACTCAGGTGCAGGAGTTGCAATTGTTACCACTTCCTTATGGAAACGTTGGGGCAAGCCAGCTCTCAGGCCAACGAGAATGAAATTGCAGATGGCTGACGGGCACATAGAAAGACCCTTAGGACTACTCGAGGGAATAACTCTCACTACTTGTGGTGTAGAGTTTGAGCACACATTTGCTATCTGTGACTTTAGCAAAAATCAAGCCTATGAAATGATTTTGGGCAGACCATTTATGCGGCAGTTGCAAGTGGTACAGGATTGGGGAACCAATTCTTTGTATTTGTAGCACTTAGGTGTTACAACCAAAGTCAATCTCAAGAATTACTCTCATAGAGATGTCCCTCCTATCCAATGGAACCCCATCCATAGAGCCAAAGATGATACGGAATCGGTGCATTCCCTAGGATCAGGATCCTCATGGATGCATGAAGACACTCACTTATGGATGTGTAAGGTAGCAGTAGAAGAAGAGAAGAGAGAAAAAGCCAGGGAGATAGGTGCAAAAGAAACCCATAGATCAATCCAAGACCCACCCTATGCACCTGTAGTTTTTCCAGACGAAGAATTCGAACCTCATGGCTGGGCAGAAATTCTAGCAACCATGGATGTAGCCATCAATGAAGAACAATGGACACCTCACTGTGATGAGGATGGCTATGACATTTCAGTCTTCTCCATAGAGCCGATCATGGGAGAGGCAGTTTTAGAAGAGTGTGAACCTAGCCCTGATGCATTTGAGGATGCGAGCGACTCCGATCTAGAGTCAATCATTATGGACCCACCTTTTGCATCAGATGAGGAATACTTCTATGAAGTAGAATTTCAACCCCAGAAGCACGGAGAGCTTACAAAGGATGTAAGGCTAGCCACACATGTAACCTCTAAGGAAGAAGGAAAGGAAAGAAAGAAGAGAGAAGTCACACCAGAAGAGGAAGAATCTTTGTTTGAGGTCCCGGAAAATTTTAAGAAGTATGAGATAGATGACAGGAGAGTCATGATTAGAATGCCTAAACGAGAGGCACAATCGGGAGAGGCCTATGATAACAAAGAAACCACCAAGAAAATAGTGGTAGCCATAGAAGAAGGAGAAGAGAGGTGCACTTACATAGGACATGACCTCACTGAAGAAGAAGAGCATGAGCTGATAGCCTTGCTAAGAGAATACAGAGATGTATTTGCTTGGAGTTACAAGGATTTGAAAGGAGTGGACCCGGACATATGCTCACATACGATTCCCATGACTACAGAGGCCAGACCCTCAAAACAAAAGCCATACACATACAATGACAACTATGCTGCCAAGATCAAAGAAGAGATAGACCGCTTGATTGAAGCTGGATTTATCTATGAAATTGATCACATTGAATGGGTATCCCCCATTGTGGTGGTGCCCAAGAAGAACGGCAAATTACGAGTATGCATTAACTTGAAGAAGGTTAACGCAGCCACGATCAAGGATAATTACCCACTTCCTATCACTGAGCATCTATTAGAAAGGGTGGTAGGCAAGGAAGTGTACAGCTTCCTAGATGGGTTCTCTGGCTACAATCAAGTGGCCATTGCACCAGAAGATCAGCATAAAACGGCTTTTGCCACAGAGTGGGGTATATTCGCTTTTAGGGTAATGCCATTCGGGCTGACCAATGCTCCCGCAACCTTCCAAAGGCTGATGTGCCATGTATTTAAGGAGTTCCTGAGGAAGAACTTAGAAGTCTATGTTGATGATCTTTGTGCTCATTCGAACATTAGACAAACCCATATTCCTGAACTCAGACAAATCTTTGACAAATGTAGAGAATATCAAGTCTGCCTAAACCCAGAAAAATGTGTTTTTATGGTCAGGCAAGGCAAAATTCTAGGACACATAGTGTCAAAGAATGGCATATCTACGGATGAAGAGAAAGTAAGAGCTATAGCCGAATTACCTAGGCCAAAGAATGTCAAGGAAGTACAAGCTTTCATGGGGCATTGTGGTTATTACCGACGATTTATACACATGTATGCTATCATTGCAAAGCCTCTGTACGGACTTCTGACAAACTTTGAGTGGACTGAGGAATGTGAGAATTCCTTCAATGAGCTTAAACGGCGATTATGTTCAGCACCAATCTTAACCACACCGGATTGGAATAAGCCTTTCCATGTTCATGTGGATGCATCCAATTATGCCATTGGATGTGTGCTTGCACAACCTACTGGTGAAGGTAATATGGATCTTCCAATTGCCTATGCTAGTAGACAATTGAATGCAGCTGAACGAAATTATACCACTACTGAGAGAGAAGGCTTAGGCATGGTATATGCAGTTAAGAAATTTAGACACTATTTGCTTGCAAATAAGTTTAAATTTTTTACTGATCATCAGGCATTGCTCTACCTCGTAAACAAGCCATGCAATACAGGAAGATTAGTAAGATGGTTTCTCTTGCTCATGGAATATGATTTTGAGGTTGTGGTAAGGAAAGGGAAGACTCATTTGAGAGCAGATCACCTTTCTAGGCTCACATCGGGAGAAGCCCCACAAGGAGTGTCAGATGACCTTCCTGATGCTTACTTGTTTAATTTGGAAGTGGTGCCGCAGTGGGCTAAGCCATTGGTACCAGTGTTGACATATGGACCTAACCACCCAGTAATAAACACACAGGATAGAGAGGTAGTAAAAGCCCAAAAGTATCACATCATGGCAGGAAGTATGTACAAGCACACAGATCAAGGGATCTTGGCTTGTTGTGTGGAAGAGGATGAGTACGCTAAATGGTTGCAATTAGCACATGTAGGTGCGTTAGAGCAACACTACTCAATGCAACGAACCTTACAGACACTAAGGAGACTCGGAGTGCATTAGCCGACTATGGAGGCTGATGTCCAAAAGTTGTGCAAGGAATGCCCAATCTGCTGCACTAAACCACCTGTGGAACATGCCACTCTTTATCAAGTGTCCATAGTGCCAGATTGGAGTGAACCTCTAGTATCCTTCTTAAGGACGAGAACATTCCCTCCAGACATGACTCTGGCTAGGCAAAGGAGTTTAGAACAAGAAGCCCAGGATTATTCACTCATTGGTGACAATCTATACAAGCGTGGTAAAGATGGTTACCTGAGACTATGTGTCCATAAGAGTGAATATCTCAAAATCTTGGATACTGCTCACCAAGGTGTAGCAGGGGGACACTTTGGACCAGATCGGGTAATCAAGGCAATACTATTTGCAGGCTTTTGGTGGCCAACCCTTCACATGGATGCACATACCTATGTGAAACGGTGTGATGTTTGTCAGAGAACTCAGTACCCTATACGCAAGGATGAGATGCCACTTAAGCCTATGATGGGCGGACATGCGTTCTCTAAATGGGGAATAGACTTTGTTGGTCCTATTAATCCCCCAGCTAAGGGTTCACATGCTGAATATATCATCGTGGCCACAGACTATCTAACCAAGTGGGTAGAAGCGAAAGCTACTACAAAAAATGATGCTCAAACAACAGCAAAGTTCTTATTTGAAAATGTATTCACGAGGTACGGATTGCCAATAGAGTTGGTGAGTGATAGAGGCACACACTTCTTGAATGAAGTCATAGAAAACCTTCTCCAAGAATTCTTGGTGATACATAAGAAATCGGCCCCCTATCATCCACAAGCTAATGGCCAGGCTGAGAGCACTAATAAGATCTTATGCAATGTGCTCACTAAACTAGTGAACAATAAATGCTCTGATTGGGACAAACAGCTACACCATGCTGTTTGGGCATACCGGGTTGCCTATAAAATGGTACTCCAAGCCACCCCCTTTCAGATGGTATTTGGCCAAAATGCTGTGCTACCCCTCGACTTTTTGATACCTACATTGAAGGTAGCACAAGAGCATGACTGGACAGGCCATGAACTCTCCTCTCGAATCTTTGATCTTGAACGTCTAGGCGAAACACGATTGAGAGCTGTAGCAGAAATCTATGCAGCGAAGAAGAGGCAAAAGGCATATTTTGATACACATGTGAAGGATAAAGGCTTGAAAGCAGGCGACCTAGTCCTAGTCTACACATTGAAGCAGCATGCACGGAAATTAGAGAAAAGAGGTTACGGGCCAATGATTATCAATAGAATCTCCATAAGTGGCGCAGTTCAACTAGCCACTTTAGAGGGCGATATTCTACCAAGTTACATAAGTGGATGCAGAGTCAAGTTATATCAGGAACCCCTCACTGAAGAGATGCTAAATCGACTCAACACTGCCAAGAAACGTAAAGAAGAAGAGAAACGAATTAGAGAAGAAGCACAGGCAGAAGCTTTAGAACCCATCCGACGAATGAAATTGAGGAGACAAGGTAGAGACCCGCCTATGCTTGACACTCAAGAATCTGTAGGCTATCCTATGGCCATGTGCGAGACTTCAGGTGGGCATTCCCATAGAATAATCAACCGACGGCCTTTTGTAACCCTAGGAGTAGGACAAGGCAAGGGTGCAAAGATTGTAAGAGCTTTGATTGACTCAGGTGCATCCACTAGTGCTCTCAAGTTGTCTTACTGTCAAGAATTGAAATTAACTGTCGATCCTATAGAAGCATATCTCATAGGATTGGGAGGTGTGGAAACCCCTTGCATGGGCGAGGTGGATCTTCCCATCTCCATTCAAGACGAAGTGATGATAGTCAAAGTATTAGTGTGTCAAGATGAGGACCTCACGGAGCCTCTTGTCTTGGGTCAGGACTGGATCTATGATCATGCAGTCAACCTCAACCTAAGAAGTGGACTTCTTCAGGTATGGGTAGATCATAGCCGAATTACAATTGAATTGGAAAATGAGGCACTCAAGGAACTAGGCAAGGCACAAACTCCTGGTCCTTCCAGGGGCGCACATGAAGTTGACAATGCTATTTTTGTCCAAAACTGTATGATGCAGAATGAGGCTTGTCCCAACAACGGAGCCAGGGAGAGGACGGAACTCCCTTCTTTTCCAAAGACCAGAAGGTTGCAACAACCAACGGTAGATCAAATACAGAAGAAGCAGAACACTACCGATACTGGATGCCAAAAAAAGGAGCAAAGCAGATTGTTTCAGCCATGGAAGCAAGTATGGAGGCGAAAAGGCGAATACCCTGTTCAGACCAGGTCGACCCCACGGCCAAAACCTCTTATTAGTAGTCAACAACATGACACTAATGAGAAGTCCTTCATTAATTCTTCTGTGAAGGTGAAGTCTATTTGGGTACCCAGGAAGTCAATGAAGGCCAGCCCACAATCACGACAAATATGGGTGCCTAAGGCTTGCTTGCGGGCTCAAATAGCTACACCAAGGCCGCAACCGGTACAACATGTTTCACTCACTCGAACATATGAGGCCCAGTCTTACGCATCACGCACGGACACATATTCTTCCATGAGCACTAGTAGAATCACTTGTAAATGGGTCCCTAAAAAGCCTCATCTTCAAGCAGATACCCCTATCAAACTCTTCAGAGTCTCCACAAAATCAAGATCAAAGCCCATCCACTGCATTTGGCAACCTAAAACTTGTAATAAACCCCCGGACCCCAGTTGTAAATCCATGCCCACCTACTAACTACGTCACTCTCACACTACATCATTCCACTTAGTTCTTAGGTCCAACCAATTCCTAACTACACACACAAGCACCGAGCACTTATTAACCTACTAATCTCTCCCGAACCTTGTGATAATGTTGTAATGGGGACAAAAACGGTTCTAACTTGTCCTTTACAATGTTAACACATGTTTCTATATTCTCACAGAATCAGGAGGCAAGAAGTAACATGGCAGAAGCGACAGGTCCGAGCTCACAAGTAGGAATACTTACTATAGGAATCGATGTGGATAGTCTACCTGTGGATGTGCCACCAACTGAACGACCTGTGGAGCTGCAACACCTTCAGCAGATCCCGGTACCGGATCCACCCACAGGGATCACAGAAAGAGTCCATGCCAATTCTCATTGGTTCATTGGCATGCCAGGTCCATTAGGAGAGGCCAAGTATATATGGGAGTCTAAGTGCGAGTATGACAGATCATGGGTTCGATTCCAATTTTTCTCCAAGGAGTTTGAGACTCTACAGAACATCGAGGATCTCCAGACCATATGGCAACGTGCAGGGCTAGCAGAATACTTTGAAGCACCACTACCTAAACCGGATCTCCTCCGATGCTATTATTTGGTCTCCTCATTACAAGCTAATGAAGAAAAGGACAAACCAGGATCATTTGTTCTTCCTTCCTTGCTAGGCAACAACGAGTTAAAGAGGTTTGAACTTACTGTGGAGTTGGTGAGGGCTGCTTTGAATATGCACGTCACACATGTACGTTCTGAGAAGGATGCTCTCGTTCCTACTAACATGAAGGATAGGAAACTATTGAAGCTTAAAGACATGGCAGCACTCACACCAAACGTGTCCATCCCTCTCCGTATGTGCATGCAACATTTTGCTTTCCCCGGCCAAGACCGCTTCACACAACCACACAAAAGAATCTGGTTCGCTCTCTACTTAGCGGAGGCAGGTGCGTTACCAATTAAGCTGCCGGTATGGATTATAGATCAATTGTATGAAGCAAATAAAAGGTCTTCTAGGAAATTAGTGATGAACGGTTGTTGTGCAATCAACACGCATTATTTACCGATGCCTAGCATACGATGTTCCCATTGAACATGCCTTAACTTGGGCACAATTACAAACGTTTAAGAAGCTCAAGACGTCCACACATCAATCCAAGCGCATGAGGGGTGCGATCCCTTGTGTCCAGACAAGGGAAGTTCTGATTACTCCTGAAGTATCGCCACGAGGGGAGACCACTGTACCTCCCTTTAACATTAGGATACCCAGGTCTGGATCTGAAACTACGACACAAGCTACCCCTTCAGCTCCTCCTGCTCCATCTGAATTTGAATTTGCTACAACTGGAGATGCTGAAGGAATGGATCCCCAGGACTTCGAAGCATTCTTACAAAGTACACAACTCTCTGATGTAGAGTTTTATTCAGATACAGAAGAACAAGGCACATCTTCACGAAGAAGAAGAAAATCTAACATTGGAGTGACGCTCAGCAAGGTCAACAACAAGGACACCTAGAAGAAGAAGGAGCATATGAAGAGGAGACCACTGAAGCCCCAGCCTATACAGCAGAACTCCGAAGGCTGTATCAAATTATGGAACGAGTGCGATCGCAACAACTGCTCACCGAACAGAGCAGTAGAGTACTCATGACTCAGCTGTTGGAAGAAGCAGGAGTTGACTCAGAATATAATGAAGGTCTCTTATTGATGGCAGAAACATATGGGGTAGTAGAAGCAGTGCGGACCGCCATTAGGAGGTCTCCAGTTCAATATGATCCACGAAGATTCCAGACACGACCACGCTCAGGTAAGAATATCCAGATCCCCATTACAACGGTAGAAGGGCCAATTATTACATCTGAACCCATCAGGACAACCTCTCAAGCAACAGAAACTGCTAGCCAAGAGCACCCAGTCACCCATGAGGAATCCACCGAGCCACTACCACCCACACCCCCACCATCGCCTCCTAGAGCAGAAACCGTGGAAATCACCTCGACCACTCAACCCACCGAACCAACCTTCATCTTACGTACTCCCATCTCTAGTTCAACCCTATTCTCCACCTCTGATAACCCAATCTATGAAGCAACCCCCATCACTACACAATCCACCGAATCGCTCATAGAGCCTGCCCTAGGACAACCATCCCCCATGCCCTCAGCCATAGGTCATCCTGACCCTAGATCCATATTCATGGGTTTCCCTGCTACCACGCAACCCTTCATGCCCTCCTCAACTCTACAAGCTCAACCCCCGACCTCCATCTCTCCACTTCTCCAATCCCTCCATAACTTCCTTGCTAGAACTTTTCAACCCAGGTCTCAACCATTCCCTTTATTTTCAGCTCCCCACCCCACTTCTCATCCATTCACCACTTTCACACACACACCACCTACCATTCCAATGTATATGGTAGACCCCACACTCGCACCCACTCTTGAAAGTATGGATATTTCACCACCCACGGCTCCTCCCCCTCCTCCCACTCTTCCACCTCCTCCCATTCCCCCTCCACCAATTTCACCCACACACACGTCTTCAATAGACACATCATTCACTCTTCCCCTTCCCCAATTCCCTTCCCATGCATCTTCCATTTTAAACACCACCCCCTCATCTATAGGAAATGCATTGGACACCATGCTAGCTTGTATATCAAACTTAAGGACAGATTACAATCAGCTCCAGCAACAGAATGAACGCCTGCAAAAGCACTCAGAGACACTACAACACCGCCTTGCTACACTAGAGGAGGAAAATGCTCGCCTCCACACAAAATTCCAAACTCTCCAAGAGGCTCATAGCATATTGGAGGTACCGTTACAGAACACAGATCAGGAAGCAATACAAGTGGTAGAAGGTCATCTACGGACACAGCTGGAACGCAATTCAAAGCTTCAGCGAAATATGGCTCTACTCAAGTGACATCTTGCTGCCGCTCATGAAGAGAATCGACGCCTGCACTTACAAAATCAGGAAAACCTAGAAGCAGCTATCGAAAGCACACCTGGGGCACCCATCAGCCCATCAAAGTTTCAAGCAGTGACCCCCGACAATATCAAGATCATATTGGAAGACTATGCCATGCTGCTTGAAGCACATGACCTGCTATCAGAGGAACTGGGTCAACTGAAGCAGAAACACCAAAAAGAAACAACAGCAGCCTCTCAAACCACCTCCTCCGCGGCTTCACTTCTCACAGACTCAGAGGCCTTAAAAGATCTCCAGAAACAGGTCACCGAATTGCAAGCACGTCTACTACAATATGAAAGACCACCTTCCCTCCAGAGGCTCCCACCGACGAAGAAGTAGTACAAATTCCTGTGGAACAGACATTTGAAGAAGAATACGACCCACAACCCTTCCCAGGAGGCCAACAAACGGAAGAAGCTCAAGACACATTCGAAGCACCACGGCCTCCATGGCTACGTCAAGTGGAGGAAATCGGGAGTTCTCACAAAGAGCGCACAGTAGTGCAAAATCAGGCCATGAGGGTCATAGAGGAAACTGTGCTACAATCTGCTTACTTCAAGAACCTGTCATCGAGACGCCTTATCCTCTCATCTCAACTCCAATACAGGCCTTATTATATTATCCTGGCTGATTATAATGCAGAAATACAGAGAGTCACGGGTAAGATTCCTACCTTTGCTACCCAATTTCAACCCAAAGACCTTCCTCCAGAGGTGCAAAAAGGCAAAATTCGTCAACCCACCTGGCGGCAGAAACTTCTAGAGACGTATCCAGAAATGCTACGCACATGGAACAACGCGCCTTTACATCTCCTATACAATCCATGCTACGGTCCAGTTCCACGTCGCAGGTCTTGGAAGGCATTCAATATCAAAGTGCAGAACAACGCGCAATGCAAGGAATGGCTAAACTACCCGTACATTGCGCCACCACAGGGACCACCGTCGGTAGCATACATGATGGGAACAATTCGACATTGGATGCCGCGATTGAAGCCCATGCGAGATGTGGCAGCTCAAATGATGCTTAAGATTTTAGATATGATGCAGGTAGTCCTGAAAACCTTTAGAAATGCAGTCGCACCACAGGTACGTCTATCGGGGTTTACCAATGGAAATTATGATTTGGTGTATGACATGAGCACCACCCCCAATATTCGTGTGGCTTACGCCTGGCATGCACGCATCAAATACCTCCCTGCATGTTACAAACAGACCTTCGAAGAAATGTTCAGATCAGGTTTCTGGTTATTAATTACCATTGCACGCCCTGCTAGGTTGATTTCCATGCCCTTCCAATATTCTAACTTGTTGTCTAGTTTAGAAAGGACTCAATTCCATCTCTACTACATGGAGACTCCAAAGCCCATCGGGATATCGAGTAAGCAGAAGACCTAACTCCCGAGGATAATTTTGCAACCATGGTCAACCAGTAGGGGGGTGGTGGCCCGATGATGATTCTAAACGTGATTTTTGAGTGGTTTACATTGGACCAAATGCCTCACAAAATGTGTCTAAGCACCCCCAAAAGGTTTTAATACCACTCAAATCATTATGCACAAATGCATTCATGTCATCTGCAAAGAGCCTCATGCTCATCTAGCCATGGTGGAGTGGTACAGAGAGGTCTTTAATATGGCCCATCATGTGATATTGCATGAGATGGCTAAGCCCCTCCATGGAAATATCAAAGAGCAGTGGAGCCAACGAGAACCCTTGCATGATAGAGCATTTTAATCTAATAACCTTTGATAACAGGACATTGATATTTATCTATGTCAATGCATTTCCCGACACAATAGCGATCATCTTAATGAATATTTGACTATAGCCGAGATCTTTTAGATATTGAAGAATAAAGTCCCGTTCCATCCTATTGTAGGCTTTCTCAAAGTCGATTTTGAGAAATACCACATCTTGCTCGGACTCTTCAACAAAATCAATACGCTCCCAAATATCAAAAATAACTTCCACTATTGATCTAACTTTGATAAAACCTTTTTGGTCCTCACTAAGCCACTTCTTCAAGTGGCGTTAAATTCTGTTGGCAATAGCTTTTGCAAGAATCTTGTACCCTATTTGAAGCATCGTGATCGTGCGCCAGTTTTCAATACTATTCTTGTCACCTTTTATGGATAAGCTTGATGACACCTTTGTTTAGGCATTCAGGAGGCACATCGAAAGCCAACACCTCGTGCAAAACTAAGCGTAGCAGAGTGGCCACCAATTGTCTAAAGGATTTGAAAAATTCATTTGTGAGGCCATCAAGCCCGGGCTTTTCCCATTCGAGAGCCTGTCAATAGCCTCATGAATCTCATTATTTGACATGGGCACATCAAGGAGAGAGGTTGAATTGTGTAGTGTTCTCGAGGAAAAAAACCTCGAGATGGTTGCCATGCAATCCCGCCTTTTGTTTTGCATTCGATCCCATTACTACCAATCAAGAAGGGAATAGAGTCCTTTGTTTGTATCCTCTTGAGGATGCCACACATCTCTCTAGTTGCTTTGTCAGTCTTACCTACCCACGAGTCTTTAGAGTATACTTGCAAGTTTTTCCTTTGAACTTCTTCCTCGTATCTCAGCATGCCTTTTATTTTCTATAGCCTCGTCTAGTATTGGTAGTTTCCTTCGTTCACTTCCTTCTCAACTTATGCCAAAGCCTCCAATAAAAGGTTCTCTCTCTACCTTCACCCAACATTGCGAAGCATTTTGTTAGTCCTGACCACAATTTGATGAGTCTTCTCAATTGCGGCTCTCCAACATTTGCCATTGGCAAATGCGGAGTTCCAGACCAAGGAGATTTCTTGATGGACAGAAGGAAGGGAGAAAGAAAATGGGCATGCGTGAAACCAAGGTGCTTTCCTGAGTTTGACAATCGGTTTGAAAGTGAGAATAAAAGGGTAATGGTCCGAAATGGCAAGATCAATGTGTTGAGAGATGATGGGTTGACCCCGTTGTTGAATAATATTCTGTGCAATATAGCTTCTATCGAGTCTTGCTTTCCTCAAGTCATACCCAGATTGGAGGTTTGACCAAGAGAAGCCATTTGTAACTTTAATCTCCATTAGGTCTAGGTGGAGCTTGATTTTCCCTAGATATCTTTCTCTTGATCATCAATGGTATGCCCCCTATTGTCCCACCTATCCAAAGGGTCTTCCACCATGTTGAAGTCTCCACAAGTCATCAGATTGTGGGGAAACAAGTGGAAGGAGACCTAGGTATCTATCCTCTCCAACTCCTTGTTTGGGGCATACATGGAGACAACAGTGAACTCAGAGGGGCCCGTGAAAAGGGTAGTAATCCAACGATGATTCTGATCTTCAGGAGAGTTCACTAATCTAACAAAACAAAAGTTATTTATTCCAATAGTTATACCACCAGCCCCTTTAGGGTGTGAGGTGGTAACCCAGACATGAGTTGAAGAGATGCATTTGAGTCTTTTCTCCAGGTCCTCCCCATCAACTTAAATCTCTTGAATGCAAATGAAATCTGGGTTTCGGCTATTATCCTAGATCCACTAGCCAATAATCCATGTTGTTGAGGGGTCTGTGAACCCCTTGGCATTAAATGATATGATAATCATTAATGATGGTTACCATCTTTGTGGAGAGGGACCTTGTGGTTCTTCTTCTTGGGTTCTTCATTTTTCCTCGAAAAAGAGGGGTCTAGACCATGTATCTTAACCTTAAGTGAGCTCTTCCATGGCATTTCCAATGGTTGTTTCCCTTGTGAGCCACCTTGTGTGGGAGTGAGTTCACCACCTTTTCTGGAAGTGTGGATCCAATGATGGAGCTCTCACTATCTGGGTTGTCTTCATTACTAAGCCATCCTCTTTACTAGTGGAATAATCCTCTTGGTTGTCCACTTTGTTGGTGGTAACCTCTAAGGTGGCAACCTCCAAGGATTGACCTTTAATGGTGTCAACTTCATGAAGGTTCCCTCTAAGAAAGTCCAACTCATTGATCTCCTTTTTTGGGTTGCAGTACAAGTTATTTAGAGGAGCCATGATTGTGGTATTCCTCTTAGACGGCCCTCGAGAGCTTATTTTCTTTCTGCGTCTAACTTCCATGAACCCTTCTGAGTCTATGTCTAAGACCCTAGTGTCTTTCCCTTCCTCCATGATAAGTGGACGAGCTTGTGCCCTAGTGCTTATCTGAACTTCTCTGGTGGCTTCTTGGCTTCTTGGTTCTGATCTTCTTTGGCAGTTTCTTTGTTTTGTTTAAATTTCAAAGCATTTTTTCTTTGAGGGCACTCTTTAATCCTGTGTCCTTGATGGCCGCAATGAAAACATGCATTTGGAAAATTCTTATATGTCATTTCTTATTCCCAAACTTCCCCTTCCCCTAAATCCTTGAGGGGAGATCCTTGTTAAGATCAGTCTTGGTGCAAATTTTTGGGTGCCATCGTGCATTGAAGGAATACCTCACTTTTTCAAAGATGAAGCCCCCCACGTCCTCTCTCGAGGCCAGCAGTCGACCAGTATGTGCAACAATATCTCCTAGGAAGTCGTCCAAGAAAAAAGGAAGGTTAGGAAGCTCAATCAAGAGCAGGTAGCGTAAGGGTTTAGATTTGCTTGGGGCAAAGTCGGGGGACCACTTAATTAGCCCCATTCAGTTGTATCATTTTCTCTTTTAATTAAAGTTGAGGAGAGGAAGCCATAACCGAAATTCCTTTTTATAAAAAAAAATCTTGAACCATGTTAGCTTCATCATTCTTTGCATTTGCTAAATTTTCAACAACAGACATGCCGTATTCCTTCTTCTTTTCATTGCGCTCAGAAAACTTTCTACACATCAATAGTATAATCAACTTTTTGTCAATATTTGCATCTCTTTTTCTTTTGCAAATCAACATCATTAGAGAAATGAGTGGATGAGAAAGGTTCAGCCTTTGGTTTTGATGAGCCCAAAGCTGAACCATACTTGCTTTTCCCCTTTTGTGAGATAGCAAGTGCTTGCATTCCCTCAATATCAAACCAATCATATTCACTCTAGATTGCTCTTGTTGCAAAAGAAGAGACACAACCTCATAAAATGCATACATATTAGGATTCCCTCTTGCAACCACATGGAGTGTAGCAGCAAAGCTTTGAAAAGATTTTGCAAATCCTTTCAACAATGTACAAATGAGTGATGCATCCAAAATAATCTCATCTATGTTTGCCAAATGCTCTTTGAAGTCCCTGATGCATGTCACATACACCTCCATAGACTCATTTTCAGCCATACATACATGTTCAAGTTGCTTCATCAAGTATGCTTACATGTGCTTCATTATGCATAGCATACATAGAAGTAAGAGTGTCCCATGCCTTTCTTGATATAGAACATGACCAAATGTGTGGAACTATATGACCCTTCATAGAAAGCGCAATCAATACATGAGCATGAGCATCTTTCCCATCCCATCTAAGCTGCTCTTGTGTAGGTGGAGAAGGAAAAACCATAGTACTTGAAGAAAAAGCTCCATCTGTGATAGTAGACTGTGAAGTAGAAGAACCTGCAGGTCTTCGATCTACATCTGCCACTATGTTCCAAAGTTGTTTTGCAATAAGAACATGCTTCATCATGTAAGAACACATCAAATAGTTGGTCCCATCAAGCTTATCTTCCGCTTGAAGCATGCCACACAAGTCATTGTTGCCCGCCATTTCACTAAAGAATAAGAATGTGACAAAATATTTAGTTAGATGAAAGCTAAAGTATATGCTGAAATTTCCGCTCACAAACCATCATTCAGATGGAGATTTTGACTACACGAATGGATTTCAAATGGAGTTAGACCCCTGTGTAACTAGTGGAAATGTTTGTTGACTACTCAAATGCACTATATTTATGCTCCGAAAAGGATTTGCATTGTTAAAAGTGCACATGTGCCATGATGCACAAAACCAAAACTTCAGAAGGAGCTAAAACTGCTCTGATACCACTGTTGGGTGTGTGTAGAAGTGTGAGAGACACACAAGAAGCACACATAACGAGCACAAATTCAACAAGACACATGAAGAAGATGGATAGCTCGAATATCTCTCTCTATTGATGATGAACTGACCTAAAGTAAGAGCTTAATAATATCCCTAAGAACAAAGTACCACCACATATGAGTGAATCATGTATGTGGTGGGGAAAAAACCTCCAGCCAGCAATAGAGTAAAAAGTGCCCAAGTATAGGGAAAAGGTTCACATCAAAGCTACTTGAGGAACACATAAGTGTAACAAATCCCCTAAACATAAAATCATGTATTTAGAGCATGTCATATATTATTATGTATCATCAATTTTAATTCATTTTAAGTTTTGAATATGGAGATAAATGATAACATCTTAATTGAAAATGACTCAAATTAATTTTTAGTTATGCATTAATATAGAATGGCTTGAATATAAGAACATGCATTCAAATCATGTAATAGATTTTTATGTATCAGCAATTTAATTCATTTTTATATAAATCTAGATAGCTTCCTCTCTTTCTTGTAGAACATAATACTGACGTGTATTTAAATTACAAAGAAAACACAAGGTTGGCATTGATGTGTTGCTTGTCTTCACAAATATATGGATCTTCATTAACAAAGAAAATATTTTCTTCATTCTGAAGAGATGAAAGAAGGGTATTAATTCTAGAAATGAATGGTTTTTTGATGAAGATAATTATTAAGGAAAGGGGTGATCTACTATCTCAATCTTTGCAAAATCATATGGATTTTTTTAAATATGTTTGCAAGGATGCATTTTATTTCTTGCATTTCTGTATGGATCATTTTGAAGTATGGATTTGGAGCATAGAAAGATTGTTGACAACTCAAAGAACACTCACATTGTGTTTTTCAAAACACCATCAAAGGTTTCATGTTATAGAAGGATAGAGTGCATGCCAAAAAATTCATATTCGTATTGGATATAAGTTTATGCATCGTAAGAACTTGGATGCAATTTGGTAATCTTTTTCAGGATTTGGATGGAAATAATACCATTATTTTTTATGATACATTGTATCATGTAACTCAGAATATGCAAGGGTCCAATAAATCCAGAGCCCACCGTTCAAAAGTTTTTCACCTACTTGAGATTGTAGGGAAAGGAGCACATCGTTGACACTTGTCAGATTCTTTGGTTATTACAAAGTATATTACCAATGCGATAATTTCATATTACAAAACATATCTTCAAGAAGAATGATTGCATAGTCATATATGGTCCTATCTAATGGTCTTATCTAGCTTCTTGAGTTTTATAGTTCATCAATTTTCCTAAAATTTGTAGAAAAAATTTCTTTTCTAACATTAATCACTTTACATGACCTCAAAAGCACCAGAAAAAGGGTACATACAGAAATACGGGATAGGCCTCTATAAAATTTGCAAAGCCGTATGCCGCATTTATGTGACTGCCCTTTTTGGTGCTTTTTGAGGTCATCAAGAATGTGGGTGTTAAAATCAAACAAATAGACAGTGGATCTAAGGACTTTGGCATGTTCTAGATATCGACGCTAGGATTACTTTGTCCAAATTCTTAACCAATCATGAGATATAGAAATATTCATAGAATCTAATGTTCACGATAGTTTCCTTTGTGTTGATGACATCACCTCCCCTCAAAGTGATGAGTTCCACGAGGACGGATTATGTGACTATGAGATTTTCTAGAACTTGAATCTTCATAGCTCTTGGTCTTTGTAGAGTTCTTGATATGTGGTACTAGAACAAGTTTATGATGGATATCCATGATGAAACTATAGTATATCTAGGTAGAGAATCAATTGCATGATTCTCCCAATGGAAAATACTCCATTTTTGACTATGATGATGATCCTTTTGACGTGGTTTGATGATTCTGGAAGACTTGAACCCAACTTGTTTCTTCTTCTTAGAAAATTTGAATACCATGTGGTTAGTGGAAATACATATCCTTTCTTTAAAATTTTTACATCCATGAAACTTATTATGTGCACAACTTAGCTGATGTCAATGGAAATTAGGTTTGCACACATACCATCTTGAAGGAAGTGGATACAATTTTGAACATATGATATAGATCAATATGGATTTAAGCATGTGTAAGAACGATGATGCAAAAAGTAAATTATCATAACAAAAATACCATTTTACAAAATGTATCTCTTCAACAAGAATGATAACATAATTATGTATGGCCCCATCTAGTTTCTTGGGTTTTATACTCATCATCTTTGCATGAGCTAGAGGCAATTTAACATCTCTTAGAATAGAAGTAAGGAATGCATCTATTTCCTCTTGGATGCCTTGAAGTGCTATTGATTATATCCATAGTCTAGTGCATTAACTTTGAAGCACAAAGGATCTATGATGTACTTGATAGCTCTTATTCATTTCATATGTATTCCTTGATTGACATTATGGCATAATTTATGGCATAGATTTATTTTTCTCTCATTTCTCATATGTAGGTAGTGTGCTTTGACCTTGTAGTAGTGACTTTTTGGCCCCTACATGATGTGATGGTGGAATATGCGCATGTGAAGTATTTTGATGGTTATGCACAACAATGGACTCTCCTTCTCAAGAGCGAGTCCTTGATAATATCCTTCGAGTAGAAAACTGAGCTCAAGTTGCCACACATAGTACTTTGCACAAAGGCTATAGAATATGCAAAAAATATAGTGCACAAGGGGGCACGAACAAAGATTTCTTACGTTTTCCAAATGCAATCGAACTTACAATCTGTAACTAACCACTCCACTATATGTTTTATTAAATAACATATACAAAAGTGTCCAGTGACCATTTGGCCTTTCACATGGACACTAACATTAACAATCTCCCACTAAAGGCCAATATGTCCAAAGTGACTATGGGAGAAAATTAAAGAATGATAAAGAATATGTGAGTGTAAATATATAAATTATACCTCCCACTGATGGGCATGATACACATTATAGAAGCAACTATGTAAGATCATGAATTAAGTAACTCTGATCAAGTGACAAAAATGTCGAAAGCTATCATTTGGTAGAGCTTTAGTCCAATCATCTACATAATTATCTTGAGTATGAACCTTCTCAAGAATAATGTGATCATTGGCTAATCAATCTCTAATGAAGTGATACCTCACCTCAATGTGCTTGGTCTTTTCATGATAGACGAGGCTCTTAGCCAAAGCAATTGAACTCTTACTATCACTGAGCAAAAGAGCTACATGTTGAGGTAAACATATTGTCATATACAATTATCCAATCATTTATCTCGCTCTTACATGGTCTAAGTTGATGTGTTTTATCAATCATGCAACCATATGCCTTTAGCATATCATAGTGCTTTGGATATCATGATGCTACAAAAATCCAATGTGAATCTTGGATGACTTTGACCATATCATCTTAAAAATCATAAATGATTTAAAATTTAACTTAGAGATTATTAGAATGGTTATAATATGGTTAGATCTAATGAGATTTAGCATTACTGTGATCTTTTTCTGTATTAAGAGCATGAGAAATCATGCATATATAATTGTGTTTACCCTACATAAGACCTTCATACACATGCAAAGAGGAGGGATTAGACCTATCTTAAAGAGGAGGGAAGAACACATAAGACTTTTATTATGGAAGAACACATGCAAAGAGGAGGGATTAGACCTATCTTAAAAGTCTGATATCTTGCATCAAACTATTATGGAAGATCACATGTAGAGAAGAGGGAATATGGATTAGTCCGACATGCTAGAAAGATGGGGAAGAACTTGCAGTGTTCACTGTCCCATTGAAAAAAAAAATCTCAATTAATGGTCTCTTAATCTCGAGTTCATCTTCAAGATGGTGAGCCTCATAATGTTGAGCAAGAAGATTAACTCAAAAAATTAGAAACTTATTTCACCATTGAAGCTTATGGTCTTCATTCCAAGACGAGTATTGAAGATATGAACTCCCAAACATTTGGAAAATTGTTGGCTTATTAGCCGTTGTAGTTTATGTTCCATGGTTAGTAGATTTTTTTGCTTGCTTCCCGCTATAGATGGCTGCACTTTGTCCCATGTATTTCACCCTTGGATCAGAAAAAGGCTTACTCATGTAGAATGAATCACTACAACATATGACGGGCATACTGACGCTGCATATACTGACGGTCATAGTCGGCATCGGTATAGCCCTCGGAAAATCTCACTAAGAGATACCGACGGTCAAGTGACCGTTGGTATGAACATTTTAAACAGATCGTCGGTGTGGCCCACAGCCATCGGTATAAGCGTCGGTATAGGTGTCGGTATAGGTGTCGGTATGAGCGTCGGTATAAGCGTCAGTAATTTATAACTATCGATGCCTATACTAACGTCCATACCAACGCCTATACCGGCGGCGAGTTTTAAACATACCGCGAACCCGAGAGCAAAACTTCACATTTCTGTGCGTGTTTGAGTACTGTCGGTCTACTGTTGAACTTGCGTGCGTGAACCTGCATTGTCTTGTGCACACACACACACACACGGATCTCTCTCTCTACACACACACACACACTCTCTCTCGGCTTAGATCTCACATCTTGGTAAGTGCTGTGCGTACTGTTAGCATTTGTGTTTCTCTATGCTTTAGGGTTTCTAATTTCTCTTTTCTATGATTTTACAGAAGTTCTTTGGCGTCGATTGTTTGGAATTGGATGAGAGACGACCTACATTACGCTTTGACGACAACGATTCAAAGAGGGACATACTTGTAAGTGATTCTTTTATTCGCTATTGATAGAGAGAGAGAGAGAGAAAGAGAGAGAAAGAGAGAGAGAGAGAGAAAGAAAGAGAGAGAGAAGATAAAGGAAGATACACATTAATTTACACATGCATACATACACACATACATGTACACACATGCATGCTTACATACACACACCTATACACACATGCATGCTTACATACACACACACATATACACATATGCATGCATACACACACATAAATTTACACACATGCATACATACACACACATGCATACACACATACATACACACATATATATACACATATGCATACATACACATACACACACACATATACACACATACATACACACACGCATATATACACACATGCATGCATACATACACACACATATACCGGCATGCATGCATACACACATATACACACATGCATACATACACACATATACACACATGCATGTATACATACACACACATGTATACACATGCATACACATACACACACATACACATACACACACATACACATACATGCATGCATATATACACACACGTACACACACATGCACACACATGCATGCCTACATACACACACATACACATACACATACATGTATACACATGTATACATACACACACACATGTACACATGCATACATACACACACATATATACCCACATGCATACATACACACATATAATCTTATTTTTATTTTGAAGTTTTTTTTTTACATCAAATATATAAAAATAGGATTAGGGTTTTAGGGTTAAATATTTAAGATTAGGGTTTTAGGGTTTTAACACCTACATAACATATATGCCCACATACACATGCACATATAATACATATATACATGTATATACACATGTATACAGAAATATACATATTTTAGGTCTAGATATTTAAGATTAGGGTTTTAGGGTTTAGTACTTCATATTTAAGTCTAAGTCTTTCTGATTAGGGTTTTAGGATTTTAATACGTAGATAACATATATACACAAACACACATATACATATAACACATGCATAAATGTAGATACACATGCATACAAAAATATACATATTTTAGATTTAAAATCTTTAAGATTAGGATTTTAGGGTTATAACACCTACATAACATATATGCACACATACACATACACATGTAATACATATATACATGTATATACACATGTATACAGAAATATACATATTTTAGGTCTAGATATTTAAGATTAGGGTTTTAGGGTTTAGTATTTCAGATTTAAGTCTAAGTCTTTCTGATTAGGGTTTTAGGATTTTAATACGTAGATAACATATATACACAAACACACATATACATATAATACGTACATACATGTAGATACACATGCATACAAAAATATACATATTTTAGATTTAAACCTTTAAGATTAGGGTTTTAGGGTTATAACACCTACATAACATATATGCACACATACCCATACACATGTAATACATATATACATGTATATACACATGTATAGAGAAATATACATATTTTAGGTCTAGATATTTAAGATTAGGGTTTTAGAGTTTAGTATTTCTGATTTAAGTCTAAGTCTTTCTGATTAGGGTTTTATGATTTTAATACGTAGATAACATATATACACAAGCACACATATACATATAATACATACATACATGTAGATACACATGCATAAATATACATATTTTAGATTTAAATCTTTAAATTTAGGGTTTTAGGGTTATAACACCTACATAACATATATGCACACATACACATGCACATATAATACATATATACATGTATATACACATGTATACAGAAATATACATATTTTAGGTCTAGATATTTAAGATTAGGGTTTTAGGGTTTAGTATTTCATATTTAAGTCTAAGTCTTTCTGATTAGGGTTTTAGGATTTTAATACGTAGATAACATATATACACAAACACACATATACATATAATACATACATACATGTAGATACACATGCATATAAAAATATACATATTTTAGATTTAAATCTTTAAGATTAGGGTTTTAGGGTTATAACGTCTACATAAGATATATGCACACATACACATGCACATGTAATACATATATACATATATATACACATGTATACAGAAATATACATATTTTAGGTCTACATATTTAAGATTAGGGTTTTAGGGTTTAGTATTTCAGATCTAGAATTTTAAGATTAGGGTTTTAATTAAATATATATAATTAACTATATAAAATTAAATATATAAAAATAGGATTACGTAAGGAAAAAAATCTGAATATATAAATATATATATATATATATAATAAGATAATTATATACATAAATAAATATAAAAAGAACTAGTGTTTTAAATAATTTAATTAAATAATTTAATTAAATATTTATAATTAAATATATAAAATTAAATATATAAAAATAGGATTACGTAAGGAAAAAAAATCTGAATATATAAATAAATATATATATAAAATAAGATAATTATATACATAAATAGTTCTAGGTCATTTGGATTAGGGTTTTATGGTTTTAACACGTACATAATATATATACACACATACACATACACATATAATACATATATACATGTATATACACATGTGTATAGAAATATGTTGATATATTTAGGTAGTGATGTGTGTGAACACTCTAGGACTGCCGGGGCACTTTTTTCCCTCTTTAGGAGGTTTCTTTCCCCCGGATTGTATATACGCCTATTGCCCTAATGGGCTACTTATCTTTGTACATTCTCTAGTAATACATTCAGTCTTGTGTGTTGTGCTCCAAGCTTCTTCTTCTTCCTTGTGCTGTTTGCGTGCTTCCGCAGACGTCTAACTCCAACAATTGGTATCAGAGCAGGTCGTCGCTTCTTCTAGGGTGCCGTCGACACTCCTCCGTTTGCAGTCTCAGATTCGCACGAAATTTGGTGAGCTCGTTTTGGCCTCCGAACGCACTATCGCAGTGCTTGTGTAGGCTATTTCGTCCTTTTGTGCCAAAGGTATATACCAGTTTCTGTTCGCCAGTTTAAGCGTCTCGAAGTCTGCTACAGGTCTAGCAGAACTCGTTTGGGCAGTTCCGTTCAACTTTTTTAGATACAATCAATTTTCTGCATCAAGGTATTTTAGTCACCGGCCATGGCTGAAAGGAGTGATGTATTCCGTATGTTGGCTGTTGAGGATAAGTTGGATGGTACCAACTACCCATTATGGGCTTATATGATGCGACATGTACTGGTTGCAAAAGGATTGTGGAACATTGTGCAGGGTGTTGAAAGACGTCCTGTTACACCTGTAACGATAGGTACTGCAAATACAGGTGTTGGAGTTGATGAAGATGGTGTCGAAAATGATATTCTGCAGATTCCTGTTCGTGCTGCTGTTTCTGTTGCACCTACTGCAGAGCAGATTCGTTGGGATGGCAGAGATGCCCAGGCACATGCATTGATACCTTTGTCTGTCAAACGTGCCATTATTCCTCACATTCGCTCTTGCAGAACAGCAAAGGATGCTTGGGATACACTTACCACTTTGTACCAGGCTAGGAATGAGGCTCGTGTTACTTACCTCCGAAAATAGTTGGAGAGTGAGCACATGAATGAAGGTGATTCTATGGACAGTTTTCTTACAAAGATCAAAGACCTGAAGGAACAATTGATTTCTGCTGATGAGGTTATACCAGATAGCTCACTTGTGCAGACCGTTCTGAATGGTCTTCCTGATTCATATCAGAGTTTTGCCTCTACTCTTCGGTTGATGATGAAAGGCAATCCGAATGCCTTGTCATTTGAGGAATTAGTCTCTGTTCTATTGCAGGAAGATCAGTCCAGGCAGAACAGGTCCATTATGCGTGTTGCAGATCAAGCTTTCCTGGCTAGTCAGAGGGGCAAAGGAAAATGGAGCTCTTCTACTAGTAAGCAGAAATCTGCAAATGCTGCACATTCAAAGAACCAAGACAAAGATGAGAAAAAATCAGAAAAGCAGAAATTGTTTTGTAAGTACTGTAAAGGCAATGATCATATCATAAAGAACTGTCCAAAACTGGCTGCTAAAGAGGCAAAGAAGAAAGAGGTTGGAATGGTTGTTGCAGAGGCCTCTACACCAAAAACAGAGTCTGCAAATCTTGTGCAGGAAGAAGAATGGGCGTTTACTACTGTCTGCAGTTTTGACCCATCTTCTCCTGATCAATGCATGTCTGCAGTAGACTCAGATGTTTGGTACTTTGACAGTGGGACGACCAAACATATTACCTCCCAGCGCAGTTTCTTCTCTTCACTCGAGCCTATCCCTACAGGGAATACTGTCACATGCGCCAATAACTCCTCTTATCCTGTTATGGGAGTTGGTAAGATCATTCTGACTACTGCTGATGGTAGTTCTTTCACTTTGTCAGATGCTTTATTTGTGCCAGGGATCAAAAAGAATCTGTTATCAGTTTCTGCATTAGCCAAGATTGGCTTGGTTGTGAAATTTGTTGATGACAGGTGTACAGTCCATGATCTCTCAAATGGCGATGTGATTATTGCTTCTGGCATTTTATGTCGTGGGCTGTATAAGCTCATAGACTATGAAAGATCTATGAATGATTCGGCATGTGCAGTTCATGATTCTCAGGCTATGTCAGATGCAAAGCTTTGGCATGCACGCTTTGGTCATCTGAATTTTGCTAGTTTGTTACGCCTGCAAAAATCTGAAATGGTGTCCTCTTTGCCCAGCCTTGAGGCACCTGGAAAACATGTTTGTGAAGGCTGTATTTTGGGAAAAATGCAACGTTCTTCCTTTCCAAAAGATGGTTCAGTTCGGGCTACGCAGAAATTGCAGCTTGTACATAGTGATGTCTGTGGTCCTATGCAGACACCCTCTTTTGGAAATTACCTTTACTTCGTGACTTTCATTGATGATTTTTCCAGGCATGCATGGGTATATCCACTCAAAGCAAAGTCCGAAGTGTTCATGTGCTTCAAACAGTTTTTGGTTTTGGCTGAAAATCTGTCAGCATGTAAAATGGGCACCCTCCGTTCTGATCGAGGGGGGGAATATATGTCTTCAGATTTTAATGCATTTCTGGTTGAACGTGGGATAAAACACCAGTGTATAGTGCCGTATACACCTCAACAGAATGGAGTTGCTGAACGGAAGAACAGGTCTCTCATGGAGATGGCGAGGTGTATGGTCAAGAGTCAGGCTTTACCTCATAGTTTCTGGCTTGAGGCTGTCATGTGTGCAGCATATGTACTGAACAGGTGTCCCACTAAAGCGTTGCAGTCTATCACTCCATATGAGGCTTGGCATGACCGCAAGCCATCTGTTGCTCATCTGCGTGTTTTTGGTTGTTTAGCATATGCATTAGTGCCTGAACAACATCGCAGAAAATTGGATGATAAGGCAGTAAAATGTATTTTTGTTGGGTACAGTTCTGAAAGTAAAGGCTATCGTCTGTATCATCCACAGACTAAACGCATTCTGGTTAGCCGTGATGTTGTCTTTGTGGAAGATGCTATTCAGCCATTGCTTTCATGTACTAAGGAGACATCTGTTAGCTCCAAAGACATGTATGATACTTTGATGCCTCTTTTTACAGGTGGACAGTCTAGTGCTGGTCCTAATGAGGCAACTTCTCAGCCTTTGCAGGTTTCATATGATGATGCAGATCATTCCATTTCTGATGCAGATTTACATGATGCACTTGCTGATGAGAGAGCTGATATTGAGCAGGCAAAAACTATGCCAAAATGGCTGGTGCAGACTTTGCGTGACAGCAAATTAGATGCACCTTTGTCATATCGTACTCGTTCAGGATCTCATAGTGCCTCCTTTGCATCAGATTGCTATGCTATGGCTGCATCTAGTCTCTGTGATGAGAATGAGCCTGTTTCTTTTGATGAAGCACAAAATTCAGAAAATTGGATGGCTGCTATGCAATCTGAATATGATGCTATAATGAAGAATGGTACATGGTCTTTATGTGACTTGCCTCCTGGCAAGAAGGCCATTGGCACTAAGTGGGTATACAAGCTGAAGCATAAACCTGATGGTACAGTTGATAGGTATAAGGCTAGGCTTGTTGCAAAGGGTTATGCGCAGGAAAGAGGCATTGATTTTGATGAGACCTTTGCACCTACATGCCGTATGACTACTGTTCGGAGCATTTGTGCACTTGCAGCCCATCATGGTTGGAATGTACATCAGTTGGACATTAAAACAGCATTTCTGAATGGTGACTTGCATGAAGAAGTGTATGTTTTTCAGCCCCGTGGCTTTGTGCAAAAAGGGCATGAAAACCAGGTGTGCAGGTTAAAGAAGGCGTTATATGGTTTAAAGCAAGCACCACGTGCTTGGTATGGGAAGATACATGCCTATCTGATTGCACATGGTTTTGAGAACAGTCCAACTTAAAGCACCTTATATGTTAAGCGTGCTAATGATGTGCTTCTGATCATTGTTGTCTATGTTGATGACATGCTGCTCACTGGTCCTATTGAGACACATATTGCTGATTTTAAGGCTGATTTGCATGCCTCATTTGAGATGTCTGATTTGGGGCATTTGCATCACTATTTGGGCATTCAGTTTATGCACGTTGATGGTGGAATCGCTTTGTGTCAAACGAAATATATTGACACATTATTGCAGCATTTTGGCCTTGAAGACTGTAAGCCTATTGCCACTCCTATGGAGACAGGTTTACGATTGAGTCTTCATGATGCTGGAGATGCATTTGATGCTGTTCTCTATCAGCAGGCTGTTGGATGCTTGATTTACTTATGCATTACTCGGCCAGATATTCAGTTTGCTGTCTCACAGATGAGTAGGTTTATGCATTGCCCAGGAGTCACGCATTGGAAAGCGGTTAAGCGCATCTTTCGCTACTTGAGTGGTACTCGGCTACTTGGGTTGTTTTATCCCAAGGGGGGATCACTACCGCCAGATTTGCATGCTTTTTCTGACTCAGATTGGGCTGGTTGCTATGACACTCGTGTGTCCACCAGTGGTTTTTGCTTCATGCTTGGTAGCTCATGTATATCTTGGTTGAGCAAGAAGCAGCCTACTGTGGCCACTTCCAGTTGTGAGGCTGAGTATAGGGCAGCTTTCACAGCGACTGTTGAGTGTGTGTGGCTCAGACGCCTTATGGCTGATTTGGGTGTTGGCCAGTCTTCTGCCACCACCATCTTCACTGACAGTCAGAGTGCATTGGCAGTTGTGAGGAACCCTGTGTTCCATGCTCGCACTAAGCACATTGAGGTGCATTATCACTATGTCAGGGAGAGGTTCTCTGCTGGGGAGATCAGCTTGGCATATGTGCCCACGCAGGAGAACATTGCAGACCTTTTCACGAAGGCTCTGCCTAGGGAGAAGTTTGAAGCTTTTCGCAAAGCTTTGTTCTTACTTCCTTTTGTGGAGTGATTTCCACATAGCTTGGAACTTCCTTATACATGAGTGCCAGCTCCTTGTTCACCGCATCACTCCCAGGGGGGATTTGTTGATATATTTAGGTAGTGATGTGTGTGAACACTCTAGGACTGCCGGGGCACTTTTTTCCCTCTTTAGGAGGTTTTTTTTCCCCGGCTTGTATATACGCCTATTGCCCTAATGGGCTACTTATCTTTGTACATTCTCTAGTAATACATTCAGTCTTGTGTGTTGTGCTCCAAGCTTCTTCTTCTTCCTTGTGCTGTTCGCGTGCTTCCGTAGACGTCTAACTCCAACAAAATATACATAATTTAGGTCTAGATGTTTAAAATTAGGGTTTTAGGATTTAGGCATACATATAACTTAATTAAGAGGAAAAAATTCTGAATAATAAATAAATATATATATATAATAGGATCAATCAAGAAAAAATCCGAATATATAGATAAAATAGGATAGCTATATAGATTAGGGTTTTAAAACTAGGGTTTTAAGTTTTTTTAGGTATTTAAGTATTTAGGTCTTTAAGAGTTAGATTTTTAGGTTTAATAAAAAAACAAATGTTCTAAAATGTTCTAAAATGTCCATATTGTAGCAGATGGCTTCTTTGGATCCTGAAGAGAGAATGGCATGTCCTTGCACATAGTGCAAGTATCAAATTTATCGGAAACGACAGATTTGTACTGCACATGTTAGAGAGTATGGATCCTTTGATAGGAGTCAACTGGAAAACCTACGCCATCATTTGCATGGTCCCCTAGGTGAGCAGATGGACCCAAACGACATTGCACCGGTAACCTTTCGTGGACAAAAGAGAGCAAAAAAGGACTTAGACGTAGAAGCAAGCACTAATAATATTACACAAAATGAACATATGGAAGAGATACTTGAAGCATTTTATGAGATGGACGAAGATCATGATGGTGAAGAAGGTGTCGAGAGTTTCATGGA
Source organism: Ceratopteris richardii (assembly GCA_020310875.1). Classification (NCBI taxonomy): domain Eukaryota; kingdom Viridiplantae; phylum Streptophyta; class Polypodiopsida; order Polypodiales; family Pteridaceae; genus Ceratopteris; species Ceratopteris richardii. The sequence goes on from CM035413.1 coordinate 158,285,281, forward strand.
TACAACAGAAATTCCACGATCAGAAGTTGATGAAGAATATGAAAACATGCGAAGATTAGCTCGTTTATCACTTTACAATGGAGCAAAGATATCTGTACTACCTGCTTCACTCGCGATGCTCAATCTGCAATCCATTTATGGATGGTCAGATAGTAGTATCACTGAATTGTTCAAGTAAGTGGAGAACAAATTGGCTTTCATTGTTGTATCACAATAACTTCATTTACTAATATCATTTTAATTGCTTATTGCAGGCTTCTTAAAGATCAAATTTTGCCAGAGGGCAATGACATGCCTCCAACACGTGGAGATGCAAAAAAACTTTTACAGTCCATTGGAATGGATTATACTAAAATTCATGTTTGTCCGAATGATTGCATTCTCTTTCGGAATGAGTATGAGCATCTCCACGTATGTCCAAAGTGTGGAGCAAATAGATTTAGAGAAGACGTTATAGGCGAAGCAATCCCCGCAAAGGTTCTTCGCCACTTTCCTATCATTCCACGAATTAAGAACATGTTTAGATGCAAATCTATAGCTGAGTTAATGTCATGGCATACAAAGAGCAGGTCTACAGATAATGTAATGCGAGTGCCAGCTGACTCTGATGCTTGGAAGCACATAGATAGTAAGTGGCCAGAGTTTGCTAGTGAGCCTCGGTCCATACCTCTAGGCCTAGCTATGGATGGAGTGAATCCATTTGGATTATGTAGTTCTTCATGGAGCACATGGCCTGTATGTTTGGTCAATTATAATATCCCACCATGGTTGGCCACAAAGAAAGGTCATTTATTATTAGCTCTTACTGTACCAGGTAAGTATAAGGTAAAAAACATGGATGTGTATCTTGCACCACTTGTGAAAGAACTGCCCATTTTATGGGATGGGATCACTGTGCATGACATGTCTCAACCTATAAGAAGACGAGACGTGCGAGTGCAAGGCATACTGATGTGGACAATGCATGATTGGCCTGGTTATGGTGAATGTTCAGGTTTATCGATTTTGGGTTACCATGCTTGTCCTTTATGCAGACCACGACTCAAAGCACGCTATTCCAAAGCACTACGTAAAACTGTCTATGAAGGGTATTATAGATATTTGCCTGATGGGTATGTTTTACGTGAAGGAAAAATTGGTTGACAAGCGCAACACCAAATAAAAAATAGCGATTGGAAACAATTGTGGGATTCAGAAAATCTAGTTGCTGGCATGAAACGGTTGTCCATTTTTCATGAACTCCCTTATTGGAGTGAATTGGATATCTCTGAAGAAGAAGAAGAACTGACAAAAGGATGTGATTGGGAGTATATTAAATAGCATGCACTATGGTCTCATGGACGACACTTTCGAATCGCACGAATCGATCAAAACCGGTCTACTTTTGATAGTGGAGTGATGGTGAATTTTTTGCAAAAAAGTAGAGCGAGTGCAAGAGATGATAATGCTCTAGAAGGCGAGTTAGATTATTGTGGTGTGATTCAAGACATCTTGAAACTATCTTTCAGAAAGTTTGATTACTTTATTTTTGACGTGAAATGGTTCAAAGTAGTCACCTCTTGAAGAAACGCAACAGTGAGACGAGATAAGAGCGGTTTGCTTCAAGTCGACTCCACAAGATTATGGACAGATGAAAGGGATACATTTGTACTTCCCAAACACTGTGAGCAAGTTGTTTTTATACCAGATTCAAAAACCGAGAGTGGCTATTTGTTTTACAAGTCGCTCCACGTAGTAGATAAATTTTTGAAAACATAGATGTAGAAGAAAGTCCATCTCTAGTGGACTCAGAGATTCATTCAATAGTTGAGGAGGAAGAGATCATTGTTCGAGAAGAAGAGGTCATTGAAGAAGAGGTCATTGTTCGAGAAGACGAAGCAATAGACGATGATCAGGAGGAAACCAGCATAGCAAGCAATTTAGAAGCCATCAATTTAGAGATAGATATTCTCGGTGCATCGGTTCTTCAAGAGGATGCTAGAATAGAGGACTTTTGAATAAAACACTTGTACGTACTAATTTTTGTTTTTTTTTTTGTTTATTCCCTATATTATTTTTCTTATCGCATGCTAATTATTTGAGTTCTTTTATTACAGAGCACGATGGGAGACAGTCCTCCAGTCACTCCACATTCCATGACAGAGGAGCAGTTTTTGGAGTTCATCTCTCAGGTTCCTCCTGCGTATATGGCTGCTGCATCACAGTATTAGATCGCTAGTGGTAGCACTCCTCCCGGCCTCACTCCTGGCGGCCTTACTCCTGCCGGCCTCACTCCCGCTGGTCTCACTCCCGCCGGTGTCACTCCCGTCGGTGTCACTCCTGCCGGTGTCACTCCTGAGGATGGTGCTACTCCCGTAGGAGGTATGTCTCCTAGCTTTGTGACTCCACCACGACCATCTTTGCAGCCATCTCCTACTGGGTCTACTAGTAGACATGTGCGTTCGACACCTCAGCGCGATACAGGGTCTGGTCCATCTCATAGATCGAGGTCACGCTCTAGAGTAGGAGGTTCTAGGAGTGGATCTATAGGTAGGTCTGGAGGCGGAGGAGGCGGTTATTGTGGAGGCAGTGCGATGGACGTTGTGTCACCCGCTTCTACTCCTAGGACGAGTACCTCAGATGTATGTACGCCATGCAGTACACCATGCAATACACCACGCAGTACACCACGCAATACACCACGCAGTACACCACGTACATCTTGGGATGCTCATGACCATGATGACTCCAAGGTGTATAGTATCCGAGATGGAGCTCCGATGATGGATGCGGCTGGCAAAGCAATGCATGCACCCATACGACAGCTTTGCTTCATCCAGTTTGGACACTCCATCATGCTGAAATGGAGTGAACAGGATAAAGATCGGAAGAATTATATCACACAGACGATTTACGAGGAGTTCCGACCAGCCGATGGACAGTCCATTGTCAGTTCAGAGTGGATTCTGCACACCGCACGTGAGGTCATGTCGCATCGATGATCCGAGACTCGTGATGCATTCAGAGAAGGCTTACCAAAGCCTGTGTGGTTAGATGTTGAGGAGTGGGACATGATTCGTGATGAGTAGCAGCAGACTCCTGATCGATATCGCCAACAGCGAAATGCCGTAGCCACACGTCTAGACACGATTGGACCGTCACATTTGGGCAGCGGCGGATATGACACGATGCGTCATGAGTTTGTAAGTACCATTTCATTTATTGAATTTATTTGTGTTAAATTTCTCATATATATTTCTCTAATCTTTTTATATTTGTTTCAGGAGCTGGTAATGGGTCGTCCTCCAACACGAACGGAGGAGTCTTATGGATATAGTCATGGGTTGATTGCACTATTGCAGGACTTAGAGGGACACGGTGCGGTAGTTTCATAGGAGCGTTTGCGATGAGATAATTAATTTATAAACTTGGTTTTTACTTGTTTATAATTTTCATGTGAATTTAACTTATTCCATTAATGTTCTTTGTTGTAGGACTGTTGATATGGAACGTTCTTTGCATATGTATGGCAGTGGAAGACCAGTATTTTGTATTTGATTTCCATATGGCAATACATTGCTTTGCCATATTTTGTAAAAGCGTCATATATGAAAGTGGTTTGCCACACTCTTGTACATGCTTCATTATTGAAATATATAACTTCTTTTGTACATGGTTCATTGTTCATTCTGATTATCTCTTTTGTGTACAATAATACTCTGTTTCATGAAATCATATTTCGGTTGTCATTAGAGTACACATCACATGTACTCGGTTTTTTTTGGGCAGAGTGTATTGTCTTTTGTTCAGCAACATCATGGTAATGTTGCTGTAGCAAAAGACAAAACACTCTGCCCAAAAAAAAATTTGTAGGTATAGTCGTCGGTATACGCAACGGTACTCCCAGTAGTGTCATCGGAATAACCGTCGGTACACACAGGAGGCGATGCAGCAGAAGCAGATTACCGACGCATATACCGACGTTTATACCGACGATTATGCCGATGTATATACCGACGCATATACCGGCGCGTATACCGATGCCTATACCAACTCTTTGGTACCGACGCACAAACCGACCTTCACACCGGCGTCGCGGCAAATAAAGCTACGTTCATTTTCCTCGGTAAAAACCTCGTTATACCATCGATCTGTTGTAGTGAATAAAGAATCAAATTTGTAAAGGCATAAAAATTTATCTAAGTCATTTGTAAAGCATCCAAAAAGAATCAAATGTGTGAAGGGCGCCAGAATCTATAAAGAATCAAGGGATTAGATGTTTAATGGATAACTCATTTTCCATGATTGTACAGGGATTCTACTTGCACAAAGTAAAAATTTCATTCGCCTTGCTTGGAGAGGTATGGAGGTTTCATTCCCACAAACTATGGTGATCCTACAGATCAATCTTTCAATCTTAGGCATTTGTGTGGTGGTCCCTCAAGCCAATTCTTGCAAGGTGTCTTTGCATGGGCCATCCGCATGCTAATTGATAAGTTAGAACTATATGCTTTACATTATGAGAATAAGAGAGATAGAAGAATCAAAGAGAAGTTCATGTGTGTTAGGATGTTTGGTTGGCCTTTCACCCATTGAGGCAGGGGTGAGGGTTCGACCCCTTCCTATGGAACTTGGACAATTGTGAGCCTTAGGCCGTTAATTTAATGCCTTTGGACAAGTTTAAACTAGATGCCTTTGGGTAGTTCTTTTCCAATGTTGTGTGTGGGAGTTGAACTCCCATTTCATGGGATAGGAGGTGTCTCGTAGGTACTATGTTCTTTCAATCTTATTCAAGCTACCAGAGGGATTAGGCTTCGGCAAAACTTTTTCTTAAAAGGAGAAAAAAGAATAAAAGATAGAGAAGAGGATGCTAATGAGCTTTTCATCCCCATGATTGTGTCAAATTACTTGGTGTCTACAATTTGTGAAAGTTAACTCATCAGATTTTCTACCTACAAGACGGAAAATATAAATGAAAAATGAAGCATAGAGTGATCTTAATTCATACACAATGTGGGAATGCCGGCTCACTTGTAGCATGAATCGAATTCGAAATTCCAAAAGAACTAATTCTTAAGTCCAACTTCTTTCATTAGAAGCATCGCACACTCACAGTCAACTGGTTGATGACATTCGCATTCCATCATCGAAGTGACGATCTCCCGATTGCATCATCTTTTAAGCTTGCGAAGGCGGCATCCCTTTCCTGTGGACGGAGCTGCGGTTACGCAATCTGAGATCTTTATTTTCGACAGCAAACACTTCGGCGCTTTAAATTTCCCCTTCATCAACAAGAGATGTTCATCTCTGTGCTCGTCTCTGTTTATTGTCCTCTCATGATATGTGATCTCGGCTTTTCGATCGTTCTGTTGTATTCTTAATGATAACAATTGCCCGAGAGGTCCCTCCATACGCCTTGAGCTCTTGTCTAACTCCAACCTCCATTCCGTTTTTCCCATGACCTACTCCTCTTCTGTGCGCGCAAGTTTGCGCTATGCTACGACTAACCACACTCTATATAGCAGAACAATCGCGCCATCAAGGAATCCAGATGATATCAGACCATCGCAAGTCTCTATGTCTGCAACACGTTCGCCCGCTGACCTTTCAAGTGCTCGGGCAAATATCCACACCACTTCTAAGATCAGATCGTCTGTTGATACGGAAGACAGACGCGAGAAGTCTAGGGATTGGCAATGGCCCCGATTGCCTTCCTCTGTTCCAGAAAAGAAGCGCAGTCTGTACGAAGTATTGGGTCTACCTTCGGAAGCAAGTGAAGAAGAGATCAGAAATTCTTATCGCAAGTTAGCTCTGAAATTCCATCCTGATCGCGTCGCACCGGAAAAGAGGGACGAATGCACTCAGCTCTTCTGCGAGATCCGAGCAGCTTACGAAATTCTTGCGGATTGTAGGGCCAGATCAGGCTACGATGCTTCGCAGAATCTTGTAGGCTTCCGGACGGTGCTTAGGCCGACAAGTTCTATGCCGACAAAGCCTCAAGGAAACCGCAATGCACATGTTCCGCAAACCTCATGGACAAGATATGGTCCGAGATGGGAGACAGATCAATGCTGGTAATCGTGATTGTAATGCCCTCGTCCATAGACAATGTCAAACTAGAATCCTGGCGTCGGTTGTGCCTTTTCAATGGAATCCAAACCATTGCTTAATACATCTCTGAACAATAGTCTCGCTGATCAACACTACGATTTGATGGATGCTTTGCTTCTTCACATGCATCCTCCATCTCCTTAGAGCTTGTAAAATCACAACATTTCAAAACAATGCCCTTTTTGTCTGTTTCTGATATGCATGGCCGTCCCTCATATACATTCTTTATCTGCTGCTTTGTCATATAAGTACAACCCAAAACTATGTCAATAGCACAAACACTTTGTATATCTTCATCATTTACTCTCCTTTTTTGTGGCATAAACATTGCATGGGCATAAAACAATGTGGTCATGTTCGATAATGAAAAGAGCATTTAAACATTAGGTGAATAATCAAACACGGAAGCACTTAAGAGTGGATTCGCGGTTGCGTTCAACCAATGCTAGAAATAATGAATAAATGTTGTAAAGGTGTGCCACGATTAAAGCGATTCATTTTTTATGTTTAATAAAATACCGAATTCTCAAATAATTATGAGAAGGTAAAGTTTGGCACATGGCTCACGTGGATGATAATGAGAAGAACTCAACTCGAGAGAGAGAGAGAGAGAGAGAGAGAGATGTAAGTGTGTGTGTGTGAAGCGTAACAAGAGTCAAAAAATCAAAGGAAAAGGTAACATGGAAATGAATGCTTACTTTAAAGAGATAGCTCACACAAAGCATGCAAGGGTCCCATCCAGCATGCCAAACTGTAGAAGTAAGACCCAGTACCTCTTTCAAGAAGAGGAGTACACACAGTTCCCATGATTTCTTTTACTAAAAGGAGGTTCTCCTTAGGGAAGTATACGCTGATCATGCCTTTGGAGAGAGACACTTTGCAAATGAAGAGAACAAGGATGAGAAAATCACATGGAGGGAAGTATACGGTGTAACATGCTTTGCAGAGAGACACTTTGCAAATGAAGAGAACAAGGATAGGAAAATCACATGGTCTTTATGACTCAGAATGATTCCAACAAATTCACAAAACGCTAAAGAGTATGTGACAATATGACAAGGCACATGACCCATATAATCTCACACTAGCTGCTTGCTACTACTTGCCTATCCCTAAGGTTACTTGCTCAATCTTCTTAGTAGGAGAGCTCTCCCCCTCTAGTGACGACGCAACAATAAGAAATCAATAGTGTGATTGATTCCAAAGGCACTTCATAGAATCGAGCAGTTTTAGATAGCGCTAACGAATTATGATTAGTCAAAAACAAGAACCCAAAAACATTGCTCAAGTATTCAATCTACCTTCGGAGACAACAATGAGCATTCAAAAGCAACTACACATGTGTCTAAAGCATCATGATACATTTCATGACTGAACCAACAACTAGAGAAAGACTTCCAAAATTCATTCACAGACTATGCACCACATAGGTAAGTAGTCGAGGCCCAAAAAAAATCACCACATGAGTTACCACAATACATAATGAGAGTAGCTTGATAGACAAACATAGCATGTATGAGACCAAGAAAATGAGTGTCCACATTAGGGGGAAAAATGAACCCTACATGGGCTTCTTAGATTAGTGATTAATGTTTGTGGACATAGTCTAGTCCCTTAAGCATCTAAGCTAGGTATAGGCTTCCCTCGTTTGAGGCCACACAAAACCACAAAACCATGCTGAAATTCATGGTTTTCTCCTTCAAGTAGTTTTAAAAGATATGGGATTCAAACACAACCCTTGGATGCCCTCCTGCATTCAATGGCTAAGATAATTTCTTGATAAATTGGTGGCTTCAAATTATACTGTTTAGATGTAAGCAACATTTAATGGTTGTGGTTTGTCCCCAAAGAAAAAAAGGTGCTTAAATCTGGATCTTGAAAGAATCTTATGGCTGTGATTTCATCGTTACATGGATCACGTAACTTTAAATCTATACCATCTAATCTCGACAATATCCAACAGCTAAAAATCCATCCAAATTTTGACTTCCGATCTCTCTCCTTGCACAAATTTATGTATTTTTTCGATTGTTGATATTCAGCATGTTCATATTTTGTTTGAATCCCCACCATCCAAAATAAAGAAAATCAGATGGCTGAAAATTACATACGGGTCCAGATCTTCCTTTCTCTCTCCTTATGTGATTGTCCTTGTATTATCTTTTAGTGTAAGAGTCTGAGCTATTATTCCCGCTTTTAGTTCCCAATTTTTTATTTTAATCATGGCCATCAAAGAGATCTAAGGACTAGAAATGCACACGAATTCCCTCTTTGAGAATTTTTTTTCATATTCTTTATTTTCATTAATAATACCAGTAGTGGTTTTTCCCAATATCTTAATCCACTTGGTTAGCCATTTTATGTCCTTAAAATTAGGAATCTTACAAGGCCATGCATGGATTTGGCTTGGCTCCATTTGCAATAACTGACCCATTTATCCACTCCTGACAAATCTTGGAAGGAATCACTTTTTACCCATTCACTTGTAACTTCTTTCTGTTCTTGGTGCTCTACGCAAAGGTGAAGTCGCCTTCTTAACTTGAAAGACATAGATGTAGGTGAGGGGTCGCCTTCTAATCAAGTAGGGAGAAAATCTAGGAAAGGGGTCAACTTCATTATTGAGAAATATCTCGAGTCACCAATGATAAGGGATTCGCCTTTATCATTGAGCATGGGTGCATCCGTTGTGCCTTTTTCTCCGAACGATGCTCTCGCTGATCAACACTGTGATTTAATGCATGCGTTGCTTCTTGACATGCATCCTCCATCTGCTTTGAGCTTGTAAAATCACAACATTTTAAAACAATGCCCTTGATTTCTGTCTCTTATATACATTCTTTATCTGCTGCTTTGTCATATAAGTACCTTTTGTAACTAACGCAACCCAAAACTATGTCAACAACACAAGCACTTTGTATTTCTTAACCCTTTGTTCTACTTTTTCATAGCATAAATATTACATGGGCATAAAATAATGTGGTCATGTTCGGTGATGAGAAGAGCATTTAAACACTAGGTGCATAATCAAACACGGAAGCTCTGTGTTAAACCAGTGCTAGAAATAATGAATAAATGCTGTAAAGGTAAGCCACGATTAAAACAGTTCATTTTTTATGCTTAATAAAATACCGAATTCTCACATAGTTATGAGAACGTAAAGTTTCGCACATGCTTCACGTGGATCATGATGATGAGAAGAACTCAACTGATGACAATTGCATCATTTCTTCTTTCTCTTGATATATATATATATATATATGTGTATATATGAATGAGAATCAGATCTAGCATACATTTGCATAGCAATCTGATGCAAAAGTTGCACTATGAGAGCTTGAATGAGTATGATATCATAGAGCCGCATCTAATTTCTTATCTCACAAATTTTTCACCAGCCATATAGGCATAGTTTTTGCCTCCTCTATATGAGCCCTCTCGTCAACAAGTGCATCATCTAAATCTAATCACAAATGGAATAATCTCCATCATCATGTGAAACCTGTAAAGGCTAAGAAATTACCTCGTTCAGACTACCACTTGGCTATCCACATGTAAAAAGAGGTCGCAAGGTTTCATACACGACTTTAGAGTTCATAGATGTCTCCTTAGTACATGAAAGTAATGGATAAATCGCAACTTCCACAAAAATAACATCATGGCTAACCAATATGCATTTAGTCTTTGGTTGATACAAATGATCACCTTTACTTTCACAAATGTACCCAACAAAAATACATTTTATTGCGTTATCATCCAATTTTTTGCATTGTTGTTTAGTTACTAATGCAAATGTTAGACAACCAAAGACATGCAGATGAGAAAGAGATAGCTTGCAACCATGCCAAGCCTCATATGGAGCAATAGACTATAACGATTTGGTGGGAAATCTATAACAGCCTCAAGCTAGAAGCTATGTGGTGAATCCTAGCTTTTTGTTGGAGTTAGACATCTGCGGAAGCACGCAAACAGCACAAGGAAGAAGAAGAAGCTTGGAGCACAACACACAATACTGAATGTATTACTAGAGAATGTACAAAGATAAGTAGCCCATTTAGGGCAATAGGCGTATATACAAGCTGGGGGAAAAAAACCTCCTAAAGAGGGAAAAAAGTGCCCCAGCGGTACTAGAGTGTTCACACACATCACTACCTAAATATATCAACAAAACCCCCTGGAAGTGATGCGGTGAACAAGTAGCTGGCACTCATGTATAAGGAAGTGCCAAGCTATGTGGAAATCACTCCACAAAAGGAAGTAAGCCCAAAGCTTTGCGGAGAGCTTCAAAATTCTCCCTAGGCAGAGCCTTCGTGAAAAGGTCTGCAATGTTCTCCTGCGTGGGCACATATGCCAAGCTCATCTCCCCAGCGGAGAACCTCTCCTTGACATAATGATAATGCACCTCAATGTGCTTAGTGCGAGGCTCATGGAACACAGGGTTCCTCGCAACTGCCAATGCGTTCTGACTATCAGTGAAGATGGTGGTGGCAGAAGACTGACCAACACCCTAATCAGCCATAAGGCGTCTCAGCCACACACACTCAACAATCGCTGTGAAAGCCACCCTATAGTTAGCCTCACAACTGGAAGTGGCCACAGTAGGCTGCTTCTTGCTCAACCAAGATATACATGAGCTACCAAGCATGAAGCAAAAGCCACTAGTGGACACACGAGTGTCATAGCAACCAACCCAATCAGAGTCAGAAAAAGCATGCAAATCTGGTGGTAGTGATCCCCCCTTGGGATAAAACAACCCAAGTAGCCGAGTACCACTCAAGTAGCGAAAGATACGCGTAACCGCTTGCCAATGCTTGACTCCAGGGCAATGCATAAACCTACTCATCTGTGAGATAGCAAACTGAATATCTGGCCGAGTAATGCATAAGTAAATCAAGCATCCAACAGCCTGCTGATAGAGAACAGCATCAAATGCATCTCTGGCATCATGAAGACTCAATCGCAAGCCTGTCTCCATAGGAGTGGCAATAGGCTTGCAGTCTTCAAGGCCATAATGCTGCAATAATGTGTCAATATATTTCGTTTGACACAAAGCCATTCCACCATCAACTTGCATAAACTAAATGCCCAAATAATGATGCAAATGCCCCAAATAAGACATCTCAAATGAAGCATGCAAATCAGCCTTAAAATCAGCAATATGCTTCTCAATAGGACCAGTGAGTAGCATGTCATCAACGTAGAGAACAATGATCAGAAGCACATCATTCGCACGCTAAACATATAAGGTGCTTTCAGTTGGACTGTTCTCAAAACCATGTGCAATCAGATAGGCATGTATCTTCTCATACCAAGCACGTGGTGCTTGTTTTAAACCATATAATGCCTTCTTTAACCTGGACACCTGGTTTTCATGCCCTTTCTGCACAAAGCCATGGGGTTGAAAAACATACACTTCTTCATGCAAGTCACCATTCAAAAATGCTGTTTTAATGTCCAACTGATGTACATTCGAACCATGATGGGCTGCAAGTGCATAAATGCTCCGAACAGTAGTCATACGGCATGTAGGTGCAAAGGTCTCATAAAATCAATGCCTCTTTCCTTTGCATAACCCTTTGCAACAAGCCTAGCCTTATACCTGTCAACTGTACCATGAGGTTTACGCTTCAGCTTGTATACGCACTTAGTGCCAATGGCCTTTGTTAGTTGGCCGCCGGATTGGCAAATGTAAAACAAAAACGTGTAATCACACGCGCGAAAAGCAGTTACGCTTCATTTGTAAAATTTCTATTTAAAGCAATGAAAAGATACGCAAAGAGAGCGCGAGCGCGATTTTCAAAATCACCAGACTGTTCGTCTGGGTGTGTTCGATTTCACTGTATTTGTTGTTCTTTGATATCTGAGTAGTTATTTCTGTGTCCAATATCTGAGCAGGATCTTGCGTTCTGTATCCATCCGCGCTTGATGTGCATGTTCGTAGTCACGTTAACTTAGTGATTCATCTGTGTGACCGTCTTGCGTTGTGACTGTATACAATTGGAGTAACTGATTTGCTTTGTGGTTCGTTCTTTGCTACTGATGTGATTTGTTCGTTCACGCTGTTGAGTGTCCAGTGTAGAGTACTTGGTGAAAGGCTACAGGCCTGGAATTGCTAGTAGTGTGTCGAGTTGTCATGTGTGAAATTTGGTGAATAAATCTGTGCAGCGGTATAGTGTACTGAGATTGAATTGTGTTTGGATTGTCGCAATACTGTGGATTAGGAGTATATACATATATTCGGTAAAGTTGAAGTATTCTATTGTTCTGAGCAGTACCACAAGGTAGTGTGTAACAGTAGAATACCTAGGTGTGTGCGGTACCTGAGTAATTGAGCTAAGACGTGACATTATGTGTCTCTGACGTGGCTAAGATTTGGGAACTAAGTACAGGGCCTCTGTCTAATAGACCCCTACCACTCCCAAGAACCCACTGAGACTGGTTGAACACCATTCTGATAGTTAGAACCAGGCGTTTAACATTTGAGCATTTTAACTCTACTAGTTAACACTTGGCGCCGTCTGTGGGAAGGTGGCATCAAGATTGCCAGTTACCTGACGAAAGTACTATCTGTAGGAAAGAGGCCTTAAGCTTGTCGATTACCTATAGAAAAGTTGCATAAAAAATGTTCGTTGATTACTTGTAAGTAAAGATCTCAGAATTTTTTGAACGATCGTAGAGAAGAATAGTACGCGCAGTATATGCCGGTTACTCGATCCGGCGAAACGTATCCTAAGAATAGACAAACGTGGGTATCTAACCTGCTAAGGACGCCTCCAGGAGGCAGAAGCACGAGAAGTACCAAACCAGTGGATAAGACAGCAAAGAACATTTTTAGTAATTCCTGTCAGATTCCGGTAGAACATACTGCATTTCTGGCAGATTCCAGTACTATTTCGGCACAGTATGTCGAAAATATAGTAACTCCAGAATCCACTAGAACGCAGCTCGAAGTTAATTTGACAACATTGAGTAAAGATTCAAATTTGTTGACGAATAGGAACGCATTAGTCAAAGACAGCAGTAAAGACGACGGAGTACTTTGCTTTGGTGAACAGTCGATATCCTCCGGTGACATTTCGATACAAGTCACTGAGAATTTACGGTTCTCCAATAACGAGTTACCATTTCTGGGTGAATCTTTAGCCCAGTCCCCACTATTTGGAGTAAGCCGCCCTTCACTTGACATCAAGAAGGAAGGGAAATTGTTCGAAACTGAGATTCGAAGCATACTAAACAAGATCATCGCACCAGAAAGTGCAGAGTCCGACGATACAGATTCTGATAGTTCAGCAATTCAGCCCCGAGATACAGAAGATAGTCACAACACACTCACCATGAATGGGCAGCAACAACAACAGTTATGTCCACCTAGGCTGCCTCCAACAGGAGTGACGTACACTAAATTTGGTGGATTCCCAGGAGATGATCCGGATGCTCATGTACGCACATTCGAGATAAGTTACGCAGTTCTCAACCATCCACCGGATCCGACGTATAAAGCTATTGTCTTTCAATCTACATTGATCAATGAAGCAGCTAGATGGCTTACAGAATATGATATTAATCACTTCGGCACCTATGAAGCGGTAGGAGATGCCTTTTTGCAGCGATTCAGGCTAAAGAAGAATCCAGCCGAAATCTTTGATTATTTGCAAAACAACAGACAGAAGGTAAATCAAACTGTACAGGAGTATGCTACCCTATTCAGGACGCATCTAAGGCAATTACCACCAGCACATGCCAACCTACCTGATGACGTTATCACTCAGTGGTTCATCAATGGCTTGACTCCACAACTTAAACAGATTATGATCATACGCTGTGTAGGGGCTATGATGCTAGATGCAGTAATCGCAATGGCTCTGCAGCTAGAAAACAAGGTTGGAGGATTTACAGAAGATCTGGAGTGGTTAAAAACAAACAAAAATGTAGCCGAAGATATGATCAGACAAGTATACTGCATCACATGCAAGAATTCAGGCCATACTAGTGCCACTTGTGCACTTAATCAGATATTATGTGCTATCTGCAACACTGCCGGACACACCACCAAAAACTGTGCATACAACGCTAAAGTACAGGGAACAGCGACTATCAACACAATTATATAGGAACCAGGGCAACAAGCCAATCACTATGTGCCTCCGCAAATGAAAAACAACCAGCAAGAAGGATATCAAAATTACAGAGCACAGAGGAATAACAACTATAATGCAAACCGCTGGCAGACAGGACCACCACCGAAAAATCCCAATCTACCACCACCGCGCTGTCATTTTTGTGGTGAATTTGGTCATATTAGGAGATTCTGTAAGGATGCAGCTGAGTATGATCAAAGGAAGAAGGAACGTCAGAATCCAATGGCTAACATGGTACAAATCACACCTGTGGAAACACAAGCCGCTGCAGTTCAGACCCGTTCCGGCAAACAGCTACAGCCAGCAGCAGAAATATGTGAACCAGGAATATGCAAACAACAAAGAATGTACAACAAGGCTAGTCAATGGACCACAGCAGAACCACCAGTCTTCCCAGATCCTATTCCGGTAACTCAGACCTCGTTAACCAAAGAAGGAACACAACAACAGGTTCCAGCAGCAGGAACATCATCAGCAGCAGGCACATTACCAACAGTAGATGCTTCATCAGCAAGAGAAGCATCAACTTCAATACCGGTGGAGCATGTCAACCAATCTCAACAGGCCTGGGAAATTTTATCGAAGGCATCTATCACCCTGCCTCTGGGCCAACTACTCGCATTGGTACCCGGAATTCGACAACAATTCCAACAGCAGTTCAGCCCGGTGCCTTCTTGTATTCCAGCGACAGCAGCAGTTCAACCAGAACCTGATTCTACGGTCGATCATTCAGTTCCCTTGATTACAGTATGGTACAAGAATCATAAGATTACGCAGGTACTAATTAATGGAGGATCTGGTGTTAACATTGCTACTGCTGCACTATGTAAAAGGTTAGGATGGACCGAAATCGAACCAGTTCAATTCTTTGTCAGAATGGTCGATCAATCAAGAGTCCATCCCATAGGACTCGTACGAAATGTACCAATCATTTTACAAGGTACGACATTCAAGATTACCTTTGTCATACTAGACCTACCGGAATCCACTCTGGATTACAACCTTCTTTTCGGCCGACCTTGGCTGAAGCACGCGTCGGTAATACAGGACTGGTCTGCACAAGAGCTCACTTTTAAGGATGCAAATCGTAAATATGTGGTAAAACTAGATGCTATACAACCTTGCGAGTTACACGCTAGACCGTATTTCGCTGAACCAGTCCATATGCTAGATGGATTATCAGATGATGAAGAAGAAGAGTTCCTGAAAAATAACATTGACTTGATCTCCTTAGGAAGTGTTGATCTACAATCTGTTGTAGATAACTGGAATCCTGTAGTTTGCACGGTAATGACTGTAACAGAAGAAGATAAGAAGGAAGATACTGCTGATATAGATGATGCTCAACTGCAACAACTTTTTAAGCCAGCAGACGACACAAAGAAGCCTCGACAATTTTATGTCCCAGAAGATCAGTTGATCACTTATAATTTAGGCGATAAAGATCATCCGCGTCCTGTGAAGATAAAGCAAAACCTACCGGAACCATTTCAAGCAGGCATAATCCAGCTACTCCGAGAATTCTCCGACGTCTTTGCATGGGATTACAAAGATATGAAAGGATTGGACCCACGCATCTATCAGCACAGAGTTATGTTGAAGCCGGAAGCCAAACCAAACAAACAACCCAGCTACCGGATGAATCCAAACTATGCATCACAGGTAAAGGCAAAACTTGATAGGCTACTTAAAGTCGGATTCATTGTACCAATAGAGCATGTTGAATGGATCTCACCAATTGTTATTGTCCCTAAGAAGAATAAGCAATTACGAATATATGTAGATTACCGAAACTGAACGTAGCTATAGTGCCTGATCCTTTTCCGATACCTTTTCTTGACACAATGCTTGATAGAGTAGCAGGACATGAAATGTATTCATTTTTAGATGGGTACAGTGGGTATAATCAAGTTAGAATGGCTGAACAGGACATACCAAAAACTGCCTTCATTACCAATTGGGGTGTATTTGCTTGTACTGTTATGTGGTTTGGACTAAGGAATGCCCCAAGTACATTCCAAAGGTGTATGCAAGAAATATTTTCTCCTTATCTCACCTCTTTTATGCAAGTTTACCTTGACGATTTTTCAATCTTTGGTAAGATGATAGCACACCTGTTCCATTTACGGTGCTACTTTCACAAATGCAGAGAATACAGACTTTGTTTGAACCTAAACAAATCTGTGTTTGCGGTTTCATGTGGCAAGCTACTTGGCCACATCGTATCTACACAAGGTATACGAGTAGATCCAGACAAGATCACGGCTGTATTAGAAGCTCCGGTGCCTACTACACCGAAGGAAGTTATGCGCTTCATGGGCCAAGTAAGATGGCATGGTCGACACTTACGGTGGCTTGCTCATTTGGCAATACCACTGAACAAGCTAATCACCAAGACTCCTCGACAATTTGAGTGGACCCAGGAATGCCAGATAGCATTTGATCGTTTAAAGAATTTATTAACACAATTTCCCATCTTACAGCCGCCGGACTGGGATCGCCCATTTCATGTATTTGTTGATGCTTCAGATATAGCCATAGGAAGTGTTTTGATGCAACAAATTGATAAATGGTTTAGACCAGTGTATTATGCAAGTCGAAGATTAGCCCCTGCTGAGAAAAATTACTCTGTAACAGAAAGAGAATGTCTAGGGCTAGTATATTCTGTCAAAAAATTCAGGCATTATTTGCTGGGCCGTAAATTCACATTTCATGTAGATCATGCTGCACTTGTCTATCTAGTTCGACAACAGCATCTAGGTGGTCGATTAGCACGATGGGTTCTACTTTTACAGGAATTTGACTACGAAGTCATTCATCGGTCTGGCAGTTCACATGCCTTAGCAGATTTCCTATCCCGCTTAGATTCCGGTGAAGCTCCGGTAGGAATAGATGACACAACTCCAGCGATCTATAGCTCTGAACCAACGAATGATGAAATTACAGACTCACCTACACCATCTACCTATTATGATCAGATCCTGACCTTTCTCACTGATGGTTGCCTTCCATCTTAGAATTCTACGGCAGTACGCAGGAAAATTGCAGTCTTTAGCCGCCGATTTTGATTAATTGATGGAGAAATATACTATGTAGATCATACCGGGATTTTACTTCGATGTATTCCACCGCATGAAGTTAACTCAGTTATTACTTTGGCTCACTCGATTCCTTCCGGTGGCCATTTTGCAGCAGACTTAACACAACGGAAAATCCTGCAGAGTGGTCTCTGGTGGCCAACTATGCACAGAGATGTATCACAGTTTGTCAAACAATGTGATACTTGTCAAAGATCTGGAGAGCCCCTGCAACGTCATCTTTTTCCTCTGCAACCCATCTTACCATTGGAACCTTTCCAGAAGTGGGGCCTTGATTTTGACCTGTATAGACTATGCAACCCACCTCCAGCAGTCCTCAATAACAATCGTTACATATTGACCTGTATAGACTATGCAACCAGATGGGCAGAAGCCTGGGCTTTACGATCTGCTACAGCAGTTGCGGTAGCAAAATGTCTGCTAACTGATGTCTTTCCACGATTTGGTTTACCACTGGAAATTGTTTCAGACCAAGGCACCCATTTTATGAACAACTTGATCAAAGCACTGACACAGTTGTTCCAGGTCACCCATAAATTTAGTTCACCATATTACCCTCGTGCAAATGGACTGGCCGAAAGTACAAACAAATCTCTGCTGAATATGCTTCGGAAATTGATCATGAAAATACCAGAAAGATGGGATCAACTGCTACCTGCAGTGTTATGGGCATACTGGACTAAATACAAGGTAACAACAGGATTGACACCTTTCAAACTAGCTTACGGATTAGAAGCAATAGCACCAATGGAAATTGTTATACCCAGTTTATGAGTAGCAATCGCTCAGAAACTGCTACCGGAAGACTCATTGTCATTTCGATTGGATACACTCAGAAAGTTAGACGAACAACGGTGGCACAGCTTTTTAACTATGCAGGAAGTACAACTAAGACAGGCTCGGACGCATGATCGACACTTGAAAACTCCAGTTTTTACGGTGGGACAACTTGTCCTTTTTTACAATGCAAAGTCGAATCGGTCTGCTGGTAAATTCAAAATAAGATGGTATGGCCCTTACCGGATTTCAGAACAAGTGGGCCAAGCAACTTTTTGGTTGACTACGTTGACCGGAAACCCTCTTCCGAAAGTAATCAATGGTTCGAAGCTGCGACCATACCAACACGCAGCTAACCCGCACTGAAATGTTTTTTCGGTGGGCCGCGTCGTTTGGCGCTCACTTTTCTTTACTTTTCTTTTCTTTTTAGATTTACAAGTACTGTAAATATTCGCGTTTTGAAACCTATTTATGTTATAAGCCGCCCTATCCTTACCAGCTACTCGTGCATGCACGCCAAATTGAAAGAAGTATCATTCCAATACCGCACGATGATAATCATCACCCAATTACTCTCCACCGACCTCCCAACAACTCCACACCACATCCTCTTCACAACCTCGACCCCCTCTTCTACTCCCCTCAATTCCAGTCTTCTCTGAACTTGCTTCAATGGGGCAACTGCTCATTGATCTCTCCCAGCAACTACCAGTCCAGATAAGAGAAGTCACAGACAATATTTGCAACGAATTGCAACATAAGGTGGATGTCCTGGAAGCGGATATTATACCATTACAGGAGGAGGTTGACGCAGTCAAGGCCGAAAACCACCAGCTCCAGGCACAGATTCTCCAACTTCAAGCTCAGCTGGCAGAACAACAAACACTTGTTAAACAAAGAGATATAGCACTGGAACAGCTCGCCGCAAAGGACCAATTATTAAACAAAACACAGGCAGAAATAAGGCAATTGAAGTTAGATATGCAGGATAAGGAGGATGCGAGAATAGCACTAGGCAATTTGTTGGAAGAAACAAGACAGCAACTGGATGAAGCGATGAAAGCAGGACAAGAGCAGCACGACCTGGCAATGAGAACCATTGAAGAATTACAACGATTCAAGATAGATTTTGATCAAGTAAACGAGATATTACGGCGCAAGCTAGCACAAGAGGCTCAGACACAGAAGCTGATAAAGGATATAAAAAGAGAACACGACGCTTATTCCAAGACCATACAGTACCAAAACCAGGAAATTGAGCGAAAAGAGAATCAGCTCACGAATCAAAAAGACAGAATAATCAATATGTAGAAGCAATTGGAAGACATGAAGATCTCGAAAGATGCCGCCCTATCAAATGAATTTTATTTGCAGGAGGCCTTTTTGCAAACGCAGGCCGAAATTTTGCTTACCGAAGCGATCGCCTTAAGCTGGGTTAGGACAGATGCACAGTTAGTAGAGCCATCGATTTTTAGTACAAATGTTAGAAACACTCAAAAAGAAAATTACCCAAACTTTTAGACTAGCCTGAAATATGTACTTAGAAGGCATAGTAGCCGAACAGTAAAGTTTTGACATGCGGGTTCGAAGTCCACCATGCATGCCAGTGTTAGTTGGCCGCCGGATTGGCAAATGTAAAACAAAAACGTGTAATCACACGCGCGAAAAGCAGTTACGCTTCATTTGTAAAATTTCTATTTAAAGCAATGAAAAGATACGCGAAGAGAGCGCGAGCGCGATTTTCAAAATCACCAGACTGTTCCTCTGGGTGTGCCCGATTTCACTGTATTTGTTGTTCTTTGATATCTGAGTAGTTATTTCTGTGTCCAATATCTGAGCAGGATCTTGCGTTCTGTATCCATCCGCGCTTGATGTGCGTGTTCGTAGTCACGTTAACTTGGTGATTCATCTATGTGACCGTCTTGCATTGTGAATGTATACGATTGGAGTAACTGATTCGCTCTGTGGTTTGTTCTTTGCTACTGATGTGATTTGTTCGTTCACGCTGTTCAGTGTCCAGTGCAGAGTACTTGGTGAAAGACTACAGGCCTGGAATTGCTCGTAGTGTGTCGAGTTGTCATGTGTGAAATTTGGTGAATAAATCTGTGCAGCAGTATAGTGTACTGAGATTGAATCGTGTTTGGATTGTCGCAATACTGTGGATTAGGAGTATATACATATATTCGATAAAGTTGAAGTATTCTATTGTTCTAAGCAGTACCACAAGGTAGTGTGTAACAGTAGAATACCTGAGTGTGTGCGGTACCTGAGTAATTGAGCTAAGACATGACATTACGTGTCTCTGACGTGGCTAAGATTTGGGAACTAAGTATAGGGCCTCTGTCTAACAGACCCCTACCACTCCCAAGAACCCACTGATACTGGTTGAACGCCATTCTGATAGTTAGAACCAGGCGTTTAACATTTGAGCATTTTAACTCTACTAGTTAACACCTTCTTGCCAAGAGGCAAGTCACATAAAGACCAAGTACCATTCTTCATTATTGCATCATATTCAGATTGCATAGAAGCCATCCAATTTTTTGAATTTTGTGCTTCATCAAAGGAAACAGGCTCATTCTTATCAGAGAGACTAGATGCAGCCATAGCATAGCAATCTGATGCAAAAGAGGCACTATGAGAGCCTGAGCGAGTACGATATTACAGAGGTGCATCTAATTTGTTGTCACGCAAGGTCTGCACCAACAATTTTGGCATAGTTCTTGCCTGCTCAATATCAGCTCTCTCATCAATAAGTGCATCATGTACATCTGCATCAGAAATGGAATTATCTGCATCATCACATGAAACATGAAAGGCTGAGAAGTTGCCTCATTAGGACTAGCACTAGACTGGCCACCTGTAAAAAGAGGCAGCAAAGTATCATACATGTCTTTGGAGCTAACAGATGTCTTCTTAGTACATGAAAGCAATGGTTGAATAGCATCTTCCACAAAAACAACATCACGGCTAACCAAAATGCGTTTAGTTTATGGATGATACAGACGATAGCCTTTACTTTCAGAATTGTACCCAACAAAAATACATTTTACTGCTTTATCATCCAATTTTCTGTGATGTTGTTCAGGCACTAATGCATATGCCAAACAACCAAAAACACGAATATAAGCAACAGATGGTTTGCGATCATGCCAAGCCTCATATGGAGTGATAGACTATAGTGCTTTAGTGGGACACCTGTTTAGTACATATGCTGCACACATGACAGCCTCAAGCCAGAAACTATGTGGTAAAGCCTGACTCTTGACCATGCACCTCGCCATCTCCATGAGTGACATGTTCTTTCGTTCAGCAACTCCATTCTGTTGAGGTGTATACGACACTATACACTGGTGTTGTATCCCACGTTCAGCCAGAAATGCATTAAAATCACTATACACTGGTGTTGTCTACTGCAGACATGCACTGATCATGAGAAGATGGGTCAAAACTACAGACAATAGTAAATGCCCATTCTTCTTCCTGCACAAGATTAGCAGACTCTGTTTTTGGTGTAGAGGCCTCTGCAACAACCATTCCAGCCTCTTTCTTCTTTGCCGCTTTAGCAGCCAGTTTTGGATAGTTCTTTATGATATGATCATTCCCTTTACAGTACTTACAAAACAATTTCTGCTTTTCTGATTTCTTCTCATCTTTATCTTCCTTCTTCGAATATGCAAAATTAGCAGATTTCTGCTTACTAATTGAAGAGATCCATTTTCCTTTGCCCTTCTGACTAGCCAGGAAAGCTTGATTTGCAACTCGCATAATGGACCTATTCTGCCTGGACTGATCTTCTTGCAACAGAACAGAGACTAACTCCTCAAATGATAAGGCATTTGGATTTCCTTTCATCATCAACCGAAGAGTAGAAGCAAAACTCTGATATGAATCAGGAAGACCATTCAGAACGGTGTGCACAAGTGAGCTATCTGGTATAACCTCATCAACAAAAATCAATTGTTCCTTCAAGTCTTTCATCTTCGTTAGGAAACTATCTACAGAATCACCTTCATTTCTGTGCTCACTCTCCAACTGTTTTTGGAGGTAAGAAACACGAGCCTCATTCCTAGCTTAGTACAATGTGGTAAGTGTATCCCAAGCATCCTTAGCTATTCTGCAAAAGCGAATGTGAGGAATAATGGCACGTTTGACAGACAAAGCTATCAATGCATGTGCCTAGGCATCTCTGCCGTCCTAGTGAATCTGCTCTACAGTAGGTGCAGCAAAAACCACAACACGAACAGGAATATGCAGAATATCATCATCTTCGACACCTTCTGCATCAACTTCACTACCTCCAGTTGTAATAGTTGCAGGTGTGATAGGACATTTTTCGACACCCTGTACAATGTTCCAAAGTCCTTTTGCAACCAACACATGTCGCATCATATAGGCCCATAACGGGTAGTTGGTACCATCCAATTTATCCTCAACAGCCAACATACAGAATACATCACTGCTTTCAGCCATGGCCAGTGACTCAAATACCTTGATGCACAAAATTGACTATATCTCAAAAAGTTGAACAGAACTGCCCAGAGGAATTCTGCTAGACCTATAGCAGACTTCGAGACGCTTATACTGGCGAACAGAAACTGGTATATACCTTTGGCACAAAAAGACGAAATAGCCTGCACAAGTGGTGTGATAGTGCATTCGGAGGTCGAAATAAGCTCAGATCCGGATTTCGGCACCACAAAGCAAAGCGGTTTTGATCTCAGAAACACGCTAAGTATGCTTACCAAAATTCTTGCGATTTTGGGATTGCAAACGGGGGAGTGCCGACGGTGCCCTAGATGAAGCGACGACCTGCTCTGATACCAATTGTTGGAGTTAGACGTCTGCAGAAGCACGCGAACAGCACAAGGAAGAAGAAGAAGCTTGGAGCACAACACACAATACTGAATGTATTACTAGAGAATGTAAAAAGATAAGTAGCCCATTTAGGGCAGTAGGCGTATATACAAGCTGGTGAAAAAAACCTCCTAAAGAGGGAAAAAGTTCCCTGGCGGTCCTAGAGTGTTCACACACATCACTACCTAAATATATCAACACTTTTGACTATACAAATTTCCATCTCCATAAGAGACATCTTTCTTTCAAAAACTCCATCTTGTGGAGTTGTAAACGACACTATACAGTAATAGTTTATCCAAGTTTCAACTAGAGATGCATTAAAATTAGAAGACATGTATTCCCCCCTTAATTAGAATGGAGGGTGCACATTTTACATCTTGACTAATTTTCAACCAAAACCACAAATGTTTTGAAGCACATCAACATTTCAAACTTTGCTTTCAATGGATACACCCATGCATGCCTGGAAAAATCATCAATAAAAGTCACACGAAGTAAAGGTACTATCCAAAATAAGATGTCTGCATTGGACGAGAGGCATCCCTGTGAACAAGCTCCAGTTTTTTGGTAGCTCTAATTGAACCATCTTTTGGGAAGGAGGAATGCTGCATTTTACCCAAGATAGACCCTTCACAAACATGTTTACCAAGTGCCATATCGGATTTCTTATTACGTCACATTAGGAATTGCAAGGCTTCCCAAGAGACTTGGGAAGTACTTTCTTCATATTTCTCATCAAATATAAGAGCTAGGAAGAACCAGCTTTGGATGAAGTTCACATCCTTGAAGAAGCAACCAAAGCAAAGTGTAGTTGACTATGTAACCAAGATGAAGGATGTAGCTCACCAACTTGGGAGCATTGTAGAAGAGATAGAAGAGGAGAAGATAGTAGGGAAAATCATAAATGGCATCAAAGGTACCTATTCACACATGTGACAAAGCTCAACAAGAATGGAGAAAACTCTAGAGGTATTCAATCTTCTACCCTTTACATAGATAGAAATAACAGTAAAGATAAAGGCAGAGGTAAAATAATGAAGAAGAGGCAAGTACCTCTCAATTGAACTTCATAGGTAGAGGAAGAGGTACTAGAGGAAGGGGTAGAGGATGAAAGAAAGGTAGGGTGGGATCATAAAACTCTTCACCTTGCAACATCTATGTCTTGACCAATCATACCACATATGAGTGTTTCAAGAACACAAGGAATTAGAGAGGAAGAGGCTTCCATAGAGAAGGCTATGGTCAATCCAGAGGCGGGTTCAACAATGGAGGAAGAATTATCAGAAAAACTACAACCAAAGCTACAAAAACAACTATCAAGGAGGCTTTAGAGGTAGAAGAGATTATAACAACTAAATAGAAGACAAGAGGATTCTCTACTGATCATGTACATGACATCCAATCAAGGTAAATATGGTGAGCATCTTTTCTACATTGATTCTGGTTGCTCCAATCCTGTGGCTGGAAATGTAGCATTGCTATCTAATCTTGAAGAACCTAAATGGATGCATGAAGTGCACATAATTGATGACACTAGACACTTTATTAAGAAGATTGGGAATGTCAAGGTGTTGGAACTGTGAAGTTATGAAGGACCCATGAAGCTATGAAGGCTATGGAGTACTTGGAGAACTCCCTTGAAGCTAAGGATACTTGGAGGCTCAAAGCCTTGTGTGGAAGTCTCTCAAATTTCTCACTTTTTCCTTTTGTATACAAGTTCTTCATAGGAACTCTCCCTTATTTCCTTTTTTGAGAAAACCCATAAAAACTCAACCTTATCCTTCTTTTTTGTAAAAGGCTTCTTTTTTAGTCTTTCCTTATTTTAGAAATGAGATCTCTCTTTTGGATACGTGCAAGAGCTCTCTCTCTCTAAGAAGATTCCTTTTTTGATTTTCCCAACTACCTATCATTTTTAGAATATCTTAGTTAATGAAGCATGTGGCCACTTGTACTCAATGGATCTCTCCTCCTCTCTTATATAAGGAGGGGCTCATTTTGTAAAAAGGGAGGTCCCTTGGCCATGGCTTTGGCCTCCATTTTGGTACTGGAAGAAGGTCTCATTTGTTACTCTCTTGCCTCCTCGTGTGCAATGGCATTGGTCTTGGTGTATGGATTTGCATGTGTGTGTGCATGGTTGGGAGGATGTTCCCCTTTGCTCCTTGTGACGTTGGCCATTGTTGCCATTGCTCCATGAGCGTGGGTGAACCTCTCCTCCATTCTTTGCCCCAACTTGGAGAAACTTCTCACTTCCATGTGAGGCGGTTAGGGTTTGTTGTTCTCCTTTTCTCAACAATTTGGCACCGTTGCCGGGGACATCGGCCTTTAGCCGTTGGTTTTTCCAAGTTTGCGTGTCCATACTTTGTGAGATGCACCTTGACACTTGGAGGAGGATGAATACGTGTGGCCTTCGGTTGGCCTTGGGTACCTCCCTTCTTTTAATTTTTGAGTAGATTAGACCTTTATTTTTGTTTGTTGCACGGAAACATCCCCTAACCCCCTTGTTTCTCTTTCTCTCTCACATACACATTCTCCCACACACTGAGTGGCATCACTTTCCATCTCTGCCACCTCTTTTTCAGTGATGGTCTTGAATGGAGGGATGGTAATTCTAATTCTCTTCCCTCCCTCTCTTCATTTCTGGTAAAACGAATCGATGAAGTTTTTATTGTTTATGCATTTCAAATTCTCACGTTGGTTATTCTCTCACATATTCGCCTTCACCCACTCCCAAAGAGTTGTTAAAATCTTTTAATGCTTGAGCGTCCAGACTATTGTGCATATAGCTTGTGGGGGGTGCACATTAATCACCCTTCTCCCTCATCTATAGTTTGGTAAGCTTTGCATGACTTGCGCAAGTAAACCTTTAATGCTCTCCGTGGGAGTTTTCACAGTTCGAGCGGGAAGGGGGGTGTACACACCCCTCTTCTCCATCCTTCCTCTCCCAACAGGCCGAGCCTTGCTCCCTCTTGGTCTCTGATGAGCAATATCCTCTTGTTTACTGTCCTGAGTTCGGAGCAAGCTTCCTGTTGTACTCGTCTCCATTGCTCAGTCTTTGGGGTTATGTCGTGGGTTTCCTTGGCAATCTCAAGCTCAAAAGTACTGGTGAAATCCAGCCTTCCTGGAGTTCTTTAGTCGACCACCTATGGTAGGAGTTCAGCTTCTGCCGAAGGCCATCTCTCTCACCTCGTTGCTCGATGATCAGCTTGCTCGGTGCAGTCTATGTGGGACAGCTCCCCACTTCGAACCTGGTGCAGACCTTCCTGGCATTTAATTCCTGCTTGGCCCCTCTTGGTGTCGGATCCGATTGCCCCTTGTGGCTCCATTTTTTCTCCTTCTGTGTCATGACAGTGGCCTCATGGTTGTCTGCCCCTTCCCTCTGCTTTTCATGAAGACTCTTCTCGAGCGAGAGGAGCCGGGAAGCTGGTTACGACCAAGAAAAGAAATTGTTTTGTGTTTTGCTGTTGGTGTCCTGCCTCAACCACAGTTTGTGGATGTAGACATGACTGCTCATAGAATATTGGTCCATGATATGCTGCTATCTGTTTAGAAAGGGTTTTTTTTCACGACTTCATTATTGTTCAGGGAAAGTTTCAAACTCAGAAGATGTGTCTCTGTCGAGGGTAACAGTCGAAGAAGTTGTGTTGTATTGTCCTATCATTTTTTCTTCTCCTTCCTTCTTCTTCATCCCTACTTGACACACAGATGTGGGGCTAGGCTCGGTGTGCAGTTCCCAACAGTAGGATTGAATGTCACTTCTAGTGCTTGATTTCGATCTCCTACGACCTTATCTCTGGTTGCTCGATGCATGTTTTCTTGGCGAGGCTGGTTATATTCTCCCTTGTGTGTCCAACGTTGCCTTGGAAGAAATGCAATGTTTCCTTTTCTCAAGTGCAACACAATCTGCATGAGCTTTTCCCCTCTTTGGACTCTGAAGGCCTCAAGGTTGTGGGAATGATCATCCGTGTTGGCATCTTCTAATGTCCACCTTTTTCCTTTGGAGGGCAGACATCTATCATCCGTTCACTGGGACTGACCGAACTTTTTTCTGCTGCACCACTCCTCTTTATGTATCTATGATAGATTTTTGTTCTAATGTCACCACTCATGGGTCTATGCGTGCATATCCTGATGCACCTTCTATGTCTATGGATTCATGACCAGATGAGACTTGCTCTAAATGAGTCTATGCAATATGTGTTATGATGTCTGACTCCTGTCTGTTCATGATCGACTTATGGTTTCTTGCCCTTTGCACTTAAAAATTAGGAGATTCAACACAAGGGACAACTCGGTGGTGTGATGGCACTGCCAAAGATATGGTGACAAACAATCTACTTCCGGGCCTGTGACACTTTGTTGAGCATCCATGACGATGGGGATTGATGTGATGAGTGTCACAGCATCGCAGATCGATAACTGTTCTCAAGAAAGGACTATTTGGACAAAGAAGCAAGTGATTCTCATCACTATCGTCTTACGAAAACTCCCCACTAAAGGCCTTTTTTAAGCTAGTCAAGGACGAAATGTTAGGATGATGTGGTCCTGATGGTTATGATTGATCTCCTAGCCTGATTGTCCGGATGCCTGGAAGAAATCATCCATTGACTCTCTGCTGGTCACACAGTTCTATTCTAAAGATCACTGGTATTAGGTAGGAGGCTTCAAGGCGGACAAGATCCCTGATGGGTTGGGTGAAAGTATGATACTCTCTTTGAAGCACCTGAAGGCCCAACTACTTGAGGAGCATGCATCCTACGTGACAAGCATACCTGTGTAGATGTTTTCTGCTTATAAAAGTTTGTAAATTTACTGTTGGCATATATCTTTGATGTTCCTAAGACAGAATAGGTGAATGTTTGACCTTGTTTACACACTTGCTTCTATTTAAATTGGGGTGGTCCTCTCTATGTACTTCATGACAATGACTTAAGTATGGGAGATTGAGTGCATAATGCTTATGCTTCAGAAAGTTCTGTGTGTTGTAAGCAGGTATCTCACATGTTTGATAGGTGAAAATGCAGTGATATTCTTTGTGTACTTGTGAATGCCACATAGGGCCTGTGTTCCCATCTCCTGCAATTACTCTAATGTTTGATCGGTGGAAACCACATGATTTTTTGGATTATTGTTCACCATTAATCGATTATGAGAATGACAAATGTGCAAGACTAAAGTCCATATCCACGGTCTCTTGATGTTCGCCTGGCTGTTCTTTCTAGTGTCTCACTGCAAGGCCCCTCTCCTTGATGGTTTCATATGTACCCACTAAACAAACTAAGTTATACACTCCACATTTTGGTCTGCCCTTTTCACAGAATGCACTAGGGCTAAAAGAGTTACATGTGAAATAGCGCCATGGCAATTTACACTTATTGTTGAAGTTTCAAGCTTGTGGGTCTTCTCTTGATAGGCGGGGCTAGAACTACTGATACCCCAAAATTGTCTTACTATGACAAGCTTGGGAGATTTTTCACATGACTACCTACAAGGGGAGTAGGAGGATAAGCAGAGATCAAGAGTTATGCAAGTTTAAACTCTCATTAATGCCTTCGTACAAGTGTTTTGATGAAGGGTGGTATAAGTGTTTAATGTAATGAAGTAAGGATCAAATGTTTACTGTATGTTGGGTTAGTATTCTCCCACTCTTGCACCCTACAAGGGCAATATGATTAAACTCAATTGACTTGTTCTGAACTTAATTGAGCATGAAGTCACAAAGGATTGAGTAATTGTTTTTTGCTAGGAAATTCCCTCACTAGTTTCACAATACTCAGATCGGTCTCATTTATTCATTGGCTCAGAATTTGCTTGGATTTATGGCTCCTAATTCTTAGGGATAACTGTTGGTCCATGCTTCTATGAGTTAAGAGATTAGAATGAGTCGTACAGGGATAAACACTAATTAAAAACTTATCATGAGTCCTAGGATTGTGGCCCTCATTTCCACCTCCTTTGTTTTGAGAGGATTGTTGTGCACTTGGTTAAAAAGTTCAGGTTTTGTGTCTTTCCGACAGGAAACGACAAGCTCATTATAAAGGACTTGAGTCCTGTAGGATTTAATGTCCCCTGAAGTGGAAACTAAATCTGAAATGTATGTTTATCTCATTATTAGATGCAGTCTACTTGCTCTTTTGTATGTCATTTCAGGTTTGGGAGCTTCTCGAGAAGGCATTTCCAGTCTTACAAAAGTCTGCATAGTGGGAGGAATGCTGGGCTGACTGCCCCCCAAGGGGATTGTGTCGCTCAGCTTTGAAGACTGAAGAAGTGTAGATTGAAGGAAGGACTGAAGACTTGTAGATTGACTGAAGAATTGCAGATTTCTTGAAGACCTTGAAGATTCAACATGACCT
The DNA here is from genome assembly GCA_020310875.1 of Ceratopteris richardii. Classification (NCBI taxonomy): domain Eukaryota; kingdom Viridiplantae; phylum Streptophyta; class Polypodiopsida; order Polypodiales; family Pteridaceae; genus Ceratopteris; species Ceratopteris richardii. The sequence goes on from CM035413.1 coordinate 158,314,591, forward strand.
CGATCAGTTACGTTTGTCCTCTTTTTTCTCAGCTTTGTCGAGGACGACAAAGACTAGGTGGGGGAGGGTGTTGGAACTGTGAAGTTATGAAGGACCCATGAAGCTATGAAGGCTATGGAGTACTTGGAGGCGTCCCTTGAAGCTAAGGATACTTGGAGGCTCAAAGCCTTGTGTGGAAGTCTCTCAAATTTCTCACTTTTTCCTTTTGTATACAAGTTCTTCATAGGAACTCTCCCTTATTTCCTTTTTTGAGAAAACCCATAAAAACTCAACCTTATCCTTCTTTTTTGTAAAAGGCTTCTTTTTAAGTCTTTCCTTATTTTAGAAATGAGAGCTCTCTTTTGGATACGTGCGAGAGCTCTCTCTCTCTAAGAAGATTCCTTTTTTTATTTTCCCAACTACCTATCATTTTTAGAATATCTTAGTTAATGAAGCATGTGGCCACTTGTACTCAACGGATCTCTCCTCCTCTCTTATATAAGGAGGGGCTCATTTTGTAAAAAGGGAGTTCCCTTGACCATGGCCTACCAAAATGGAAGAAGGTGTCATTTGTTACTCTCTTGCCTCCTTGTGTGCAATGGCGTTGGTCTTGGTGTATGGATTTGCATGTGTGTGTGCATGGTTGGGAGGATGTTCCCCTTTGCTCCTTGTGACGTTGGCCATTGTTGCCATTGCTCCATGAGCGTGGGTGAACCTCTCCTCTCATTCTTTGCCCCAACTTGGAGAAACTTCTCACTTCCATGTGAGGCGGTTAGGGTTTGTTGTTCCCCTTTTCTCAACACAAGGCTTCTAATGGTAACCTGAACCTTTTAAGTAAGGTATTATATGTGCCAACCATAACGAAAAACTTAATCAATGTTGGACAGATTGTGGAGAAGGGCTTACAAGATAGATTCACAAGGCATGGAGCATATGTGGAGGACCCTCAACAAGGCTTCAAGAGAATTGCAAAAGGTGAGAAATCTGCTAGACTCTTTACATTTGAAGTTGAAGATACTAGAAACATTGCACTCTTCAACTAGAAATATCAAGCCCTAGCTAAACTAGAGATATGGCATAAAAGGCTAGTTCATATAGGTGAAACAACACTAAAGCTAATATGCAGGGATCAAATTGTGCTTGGCATTCCAAATGTGTCCACACATAAACATTTTTCTATCCATAATTAGATATTTTTAATAATTTTTACTAGGCTTATAGCATAAAATTAATCTTATATGTGCCATGAAAGTGTTATCATCTATGAATTATTTTGCAAAGTGCTTGTATGAATATGAATCATTTTTTATTATCAAAATACTATTTGTGATTCTTGAAGCTAGAATTCTTTTTTTGACAACCTTAGGACTCAAATTTCTATTTCATTTCTTCAAGTTAAGCAATACTACTATTTTTGTATGCTAAGAAAAGGTCACTTGACGAGAAAATATTGCATATGCTACATGATCAAAGTTAATATGATAGGTGTTTCTATATAAATAATTTTATAATTTTTATAGGATTATTTTCATTGATTTTATATGGCTTATTTCATTGAGAAAAGCTAATTTTTTTAGGATGAATTTTTATTCTCAATAAAGTGGAATATGCCTCTTCAATGAAATATTGAGACTTTTAGTGTATGTGAGATAGGTATAAAACTTATTGGCTCAAAGACATGTAACCTATTTCTATGATAATCTATGATGGTTTTTGAAATAAAAAACCAACCATTTTAGTGTTTTTATGCACTAATATCATGTAGACTATAGTGTATAACTATATAATGAACACCCTATATTGTAGCAAATTTTTATTATAAAACTGATTTTTCTAATTCCTAATACTTGTTTTCAATGATTATATGACTTTCAATAAACACTAGAAAAATTATTTCAATACGAGGAAAAAATTGTTTATGGAGATATTTTTTTCTTCTCATATATAAGTCTCTAGAAAACCAATTTTTCTTAACCCCATTGAATCATTTCTACATTTTGAGTCATCAAAAAGGTTATTTTAAAAAAACTTATATTTTTCATAGAACCTCTAGGTATAGGTATTTATGAGGCTTGAAGGTTTTTTCAAAATTTTATTTGATTTCTACGTGTGAATTTTTTATATTCGTTAGAATAAAGGACACTATAGTGTCCTATTTTGGCACAACACTAGTGATAAGGCTCATCTAGTGGATACCTTTAAAAGGTGTCCTTTTGATGTGTGTGGTGAATCCAAGCCATCAGATCTTGCCTAGATCCAATGGGTACAAATGCAAGCACTCAACTTGCTTGGAATGCAAATTGAACCATTCAACTGAAGCTAAAATCCAACAGCTCTCTCCAAAAGGCACCTTTTGTAATGATTGTGTTGATTTCGATCTCAAGATAATCCAAGGGTGGAAATTTGTAGACACCTTGACTTTTGGAATTTAACCTTCGCCCTTAGATCTTTTATCAATCCAATGGCTCTAAATGAATTTTGAGGTTTTGAAAACTATCCTTTAAATAAAACCACCAATTCTATATGGTTTTTGGCGCTTTGACCATTCAAGAATAAGGGAAGCCTATGTCTAGCCTATGTGGCTAAGGGACTAGAGTGTGGTCATGTAGCTAACTTCATTGTTGTTTTTTTGTGCACTAATGCGCTTTCATTTTGAAAAATAAAAGTTTGGCTATAGGTGTTTTGCAAAGGACACTACAACAGATCGGCCGTATACCGAGGATTTTACCGAGGGAAATAAACGCGCGTATTTTTGCCTCGACGTCAGTGTAGGTGTTGGTATGTGCATCAGTATTAAAGCATCGGTATAGGCATCGGTATAACCATTTGTATGAGCATTGGTATATGCGTTGGTATAAACATCGATATTACCGACGCCCATATCGACGCCTCTGCTGGGTGTACCGTCGTGTATATCCGCAGCCGTTGAGTGTACCGATGCTTATTTTGATGGCATTACTGGGAGTATCGTTGCTTATACCGACGACCATATCTGCAAAAAAAAATTTGGGCAGAGTGTGTTGTCTTTTGCTACAGCAACAATACCATGATGTTGCTTAGCAAAAGACAATACACTCTGCCCAAAAAAATCGAGTACATGTGATGTGTAGTCTAATGTCAACCGAAATAGGATTTCATAAAACATAATATTATTGGACACAAAAGAGATAATCAAAATGAACCATCAACCATCAACCATGTACAAGAAGAGTTATGTATTTCATAAATGAAGCATGTACAAAAGTGTGGCAAACCACTATCATATATGACACTTTTACAAAATGTGGCAAAGCATTGCATTTCCATATGAAAGTCAAATACAAAATTTTGGTGTGCCATTGCCATACACATGCAAAGAATGTTCCATATCAATAGTCTTGCAACAAAGAATATTCATGAAATGAGATAAATTCACATGATTTACAAACAACAAGTCAGACATAACTTCTTGTGCGGTGTGTAGAATCCACTCTGAATTGCTAAGAGGCTATCCATCCGCTGGTCGGAACTCCTGATAAATCGTCTGCATGATATAAATCTTTAAATCTTTATCTTGTTCACTCCATTTCAATATGATAGAGTGTCTAGATTGTATGGAGCAAAACTTTCATATATGTGCATGCATTAATGATTTGCCAGCCGCATCCATCACCGGAGCTCCATCTCAGATACTATACACCTTGGATTCATCATGGTAATGAGCACCCCAAGGTGTACGTGGTGTTCCACGTGGTGTAACACGTGGCATACCTACATCTCAGGTACTCGTCCTAGGAGTAGAAGCGGGCGACGTAACGTCCATCGCAGTGCCTCCACAACATCGTCTAGACCTACCTGTATATCCACTCCTAGAACCTCCTTCTCCAGAGTGTGACCTCGACCTACGAGACGGGCTAGAACCTATATCGCATTGTGGTGTCGAACGCACATGTCTACTACTAGAGCCAGTTGGAGATGGCTCAAAAGACGGTCGTGGTGGAGTCATAAAGCTAGGAGACATATCTCCTATGGAAGTAGCACCACCCACAAGAGTCAAGCCGACAGGAGTGACACCGGTAGGAGTGACACTGGGGGGAGTGAGGCCGCCAAGAGTGAGGCTGGGGGGAGTGCTACCATGAGCGATCCAATACTATGATGCAGCGGCCATATATGTGGGAGGTACCTGAGAGATGAACTCTAAGAACTACTCCTCTTTCATGGAATGTGGAGTGACTGGAGGACATCCATCGACTATGGACAGTTCCTGCTATTGCAACTTCATCTACCACATGAACCAATAAATGAAGTTGAATAGTGAGAATACTTGTGGGAAAGTATTTCTCTACCATACAAACAACCTCGATAGCATTGAGTTTCACACTCTCTATGCTTTCTCTATTTATCTCTTTAGAAGAGATCCACCGTACTAAAGAACTAATTTTATAAATGGTTCTTCGTACATCCTCCGAAAGACAATCTTTTAAGGTTATAGGGAGCAAAACCTGTAAAAACTTATGCCAATCATGAGACTTGAGCCCTCGAAGATTGTTGTTTCATGTGAAAGCACTCTTTAGATACCTCATGCATCGAGTAGGTGTCTGAAACTCTAAAATTGTTTTCTTCACTTGTTGCTCTTCCATCCTTCGAAGCACCCAAGGAGCTCTTGGTAACGATACTGTTCTGTTGGGCTTAGTAATTGCCCACAACTCTCGCATATGATCTCACTTTTCTAAGTCCTCCCTTTGTGCTTTTCTTTCTTTCTTTCTGATCAAAGTTTTCCAAAGTATCTCTCCCACATTCTTAAAAATATGCATCGGGTCCACCAAATGGATCAATAATTCACTCTGATAAGGGAGTTCATGAAAAATGGACAACCATTTCATGCTAGCCATTGGAGTTTCTGAATCGCATGGTTGTTTCCAATCGCTAGCTTTCATTTGGCATTGCGCTTGTCGACCAATTTGTCCTTCACGTAAAACATGTCCATGAGGCAAATATCTATGGTGTCCTTCACGTAAAACATGTCCATGAGGCAAATATCTTCATAGAGAGTTTTACGTAGTGCTTTGGAATAACGTGCTACGAGTCATGGTCCGCACAAGGGACAAGCATGGTAACCCAAAATCGATAAACCTCAACATTCACCATAACTAGGCCAATCATGCATTGTCCACATAAGTATGTCTTGCACTCGCACGTCTCATCTTCTTATAGGTTGAGACATATCACGCATAGTAATCCCATCCCAAAAAATATGCAGTTCTTCCACAAGCGGTGCAAGATATACATCCATGTTTTTTACCTTATACTTACCTGGTACAATAAGAGCTAATAATAAATGACCTTTCTTTGTGGCGAGCCATGGTAGGATGTTATAATTGACCAAACATACAAGCCATGTGCTCCATGAAGAGCTATGTAAACCAAATGGATTTACTCCATCCATAGCTAGGTCTAGACGTATGGACCGAGGCTCACTAGCAAACTCTGGCCACTTACTATCTATGTGCTTCCAAGCATCAGAGTCAGCAGACACTCACATTACACCATCTACAGACCTGCTCTTTGTATGCCATGAATTTAACTCAGCTATAGATTTGCATCTAAACATGTTCTTAATTCATGGAATGATAGGAAAGTGGCAAAGAACCTTTGTGGGGATTGCTTCACCTACAAGGTCTTCTCTAAATCTATTTGCTCCACACTTTGGACATACTTGGAGATGCTCATACTCATTCCGAAAGAGGATGCAATCATTCGAACAAGCATGAATCTTAGTATAATCCATTCGAATGGACTATAAAAGTTTTTTTGCATCTCCACATGTTGGAGGCATGTCATTGCCTATGGCAAAAATTGATCTTTAAGAAGCTTGCAATAAGCAATTAGAACGATATTCGTAAATTTTTGATACAACAATAAAAGTTTAAATTTCAAATCCACTTACCTACACAATTCAATGAGACTACTATCTGACCATCCATAAATGGATTGCAGATTGAGCATCACGAGTGACGCACATAGTACAGATATCTTTGCTCCATTGTAAAGTTGTATACAACCTAGTCTTCATATGTTCTCATATTCTTCATCCACTTCTGGTCATGGAAATTCTATTGTGTCCATGAAACTCTCGGCATCTTCTCCACCATCATGATCTTCATCCACTCATAAAATGCTTCAAGCATTTCTTCCATATGTTCATTCCGTGTAATGCTATTAGTATTTGCTTGTACGTCAAACTGCTTTTTTGTTCTCTTTTGTCCATGAGAAGTTATTGGTGCAATGTCGTTTGGGTCCATCTGCTCACCTAGGGGACCATGCGAATGGTAGCGTAGGTTTTTCTAGTCATCTTTTATCAAAGGATCCATACTCTCTAACATGTGCAGTATACATCCGTCCTTTCTCATAAATTTGATACTTGCACTGAGTGCAAGGACATGCCATTCTCTCCTCCGGATCCAAACTAGGCATCTTATACAATATGGACATTTATGACCATTTGATTTTTTCGTTGAACCTAAAAAACATACTCCTAAAGACATAAACTTGAAATACTAAAACCTAAATACTTAAACACCTTAAAAAACCTAAAAGCCTAATACTAAAGACCTATATATGTGTATATGTGTTATATGTATTATATAGATGTATTATATATATGTCTATTGCTTATATAATTAAAATCTTATTTTTATAAATTTAATTATATTTAATTAATTAATTAATTTAAAACACTAGTTCTTTTCATATTTATTTATCTATATAATTATCCTATTTTATATATTTATTTATTTATATATTGAGATTTTTTTTTTTAGTTAATCATGTTCTTATATATTTGATTATATATATTTAATTAAATTATTTAAAATACTAGATCGTCTTATATTTATTTATCTATATAATTATCCTATATATATATATATATATATATATATATATATATATATATATATATATATATATATATATATATATATATATATATATATATATATATATATATATATATATATATATATATATATATATATATATATATATATATACAGATTTTTTTCTTAATTAATCCTACTTTTATATTTAATTAATTTATTTAAAACACTATTTCTTTTTATATTTATTTATCTATATAATTATCCTATTTCATATATATGTTTATTTATATATTCAAATTCTTTCCTTATTTTTTTCTATATTTTCTCTTTATATAAATTTAATTGAGTTATATGTATGCCTAAACCCTAAAACCCTAATCTTAAAGATCTAGACCTAAAATATGTATTTTTCCGTATGCATGTGTATATACATGCATATATGTATTATATGTGTATGTGTATGTGTGTATATATGTTATGAAGGTGTTAAAACCCTAAGACCCTAATGAGAAAAACCTAGACCTAAAACATTTATATATGTGTATGCATGTGTATATATATGTGTATATAGATATGTGTATAAGTATATGTGTGTATGTGTATGTGTATAAATATTTACTCTGATTAAAATCCTTAAAATTAAACCTATTTGTATATATTTAATTATATATAATCAATTAATTTATTTAAAACACTAGTTGTTTTCATATTTATTTATCTGTATAATTATCCTATTTTATATATATATTTATTATTATATTCAGATTGTTTTCTTATTTTTTCTATATTTTCTCTTAATATAAATGTAATTGAATTATATGTATGCCTAAACCCTAAAACCCTAATCTTAAAGATCTAGACCTGAATTATGTATATTTTTGTATGCATGTGTATATACATGTATATATGTATTAAATGTGTATGTGTATGTGTGTATATATGTTATGCATGTGTAAAAACCCTAAAACCCTAAATAGAAAGACCTAGAACTAAAACATGTGTGTATGTGTATGCATTGTATATATATGTGTATGTATGTGTAAATAGCTTAAAAACCGTAATCCTATTTTTATATATTTGATGTAAAAAAAACTTTAAAATGAAAATTTTATATATTTAATTATATATCTTTAATTAAAACACTAGCTTATGTGTGTGTATATGTGTGTGTATGTATGTGTGTGTGTGTGTGAATGTATGCATGTGTGTATATGTGTATGTGTGTCTATGTATGCATGTGTGAGTATATGTGTATGTGTGTGTATGTATGCATGTGTGTGTATGCATTCATGTGTGTGTGTCCATGCATGTGTGTATGTATGTGTGTGTGTGTGTGCGTGTGTGTGTATGCATGCATGTGTGTATATGTTTGTGTATGTATGCATGCATATGTGTATATGTGTGTATGTATGCATGTATGTACATATGTGTGTGTATGTATGCATGTGTGTACATGTGTGTGTGTATGTATGCATGTGTGTATATGTGTATGTGTGTGTATGTATGCATGCATGTGTGTATATGTGTATGTGTGTGTATGTATGCATGCATGTTTTTATATGTAAGTATGTATGTGTGTATGCATATGTGTATATGTGTGTGTGTATGTATGTGTGTATGCATGTGTGTGTATGTATGCATGTGTGTATATGTGTATGCATGTGTGTATATGTGTGTGTATGTATGCATGCATGTGTGTATATGTGTGATGTATGTGTGTGTGTATGTATGTGTGTGTGTATGTATGTGTGTGTGTATGTGTATGTATGACTATGTGTATATATGTGTGTGTATGTATGTGTGTATGCATGTGTGTTTATGTGTGCATGTGTGTATATTTGTATGTGTGTGTATGCATGCATGTGTGTATATGTGTGTGTATGTAAGCATGCATGTGTGTATATGTGTGTATGTATGCATGTGTGTACATGTATGTGTGTATGTATGCATGTGTAGATGTGTGTGTGTGTATGTATCCTCTATCTTCCTATCTCCATCTTCCTCCCTTTCACCTCTCTTTATCTCTCACTTTCTCTCTCTCTTTATCTCTCTTTCTCTCTCATCTCTCTCTCTCTCTCTAATCTCTCTCTCTAATCTCTCTCTCTTTCTCTCTCTATGAATAGAGAATAAAGCAATCACTTACAAGTATGTCCCTCTTTTGGATCGTCTTTGTCAAAGCGTAATGTATGTCGTCTATCGACGAATTCCAAAGAATCGACGCCAGAGAACTTTTACAAAATCAAAGAGAAGAGAAATTATAAGACCTAAAGCATAGAGAAAGACAAAGGCTAAGAGTATGTGCACCACTTACCAAGATGTGAGATCTAAACAGAGAGGGTGTGTGTGTGTGTAAAGAGAGAGATCTATGTGTGTGTGTGCACAAGACAATGGAGGTCGCAATTCGGTTCGCGTGCACAAGTTCGACAGAAGACAACCAATACTCAAACATGTGCAAAATGTTCAGCTTTGCTCTCGGGTTCTCAGTATGTTTAAAACATGGCCTCGGTATATGCGTCAGTATGGGCGTCGGTATGAGTGTCGAAAATTTCCATTAAATTACTGACACCCATAACGACGCATATACCAATGGTCATAGCGGCGGTCGCAAGACATCCCGACGATCCGTTTTAAACGGTCATACCGACGGTCACTTGACCATCGATATCTTTAAGTGGACTTTCCAATGTTTATATCGACACCGGGAGTGACCGTCGGTATAGGCAGCATCGGTATGTCCTTCATATGGTGTAGTGATGTCTGTATGCAACAATACATTATGATCAAATGACATGGGTCCAATGAAGGAAACAAAGGTTTTAGCCTCCGACTCTAAATCATTTCACAAAAACTCTTGACAAGAATCTAGCATCTAGTCTTTCGAAGATGCTTCTCAAATATATATAGACAAGAGGATAAGGCCACCAAGAAGGAAAGGCTTCTGAAGAAAGCACAGGCAGAGGCTGAGGGCAAGACAATTGAAAGTAAAAAGCCAGTTGTTGTAAAACATGGGATTAAACATGTCACCTACCTAAATGAGCAAGGAAAGGCACAACTTGTGGGTATTGTGCACGATGTTGATCCCATAGAGCTGGTTATTTGGCTTCTAGGTTTGTGCAAGAAGACGGGAATCCCCAATGGGATCGTGAAGGAGAAAGTCCGACTTGGCCAGATTGTCTACATGAAGACTGCAACAACGTTGCGTCTGACATCCCTGAAGAATGAAGATAAACTGGAGTTCAGTACGATTGTTGAAGCAATAAAGGCAAATTTTAGTGATCATTTTGATGACCTTTGAAGGCAATGGGGTGAGTGGGGGTGTTCGAGGGAGAGGGGAGTGGGTGACTAGGAGAAATTAATTTGACCCCCTCATTCTCTCTCTCTCTCTGATCTCTCTCCTTCCTTTTCCCTCTCTCAGAGTCTACCCCACTCGGGGCTCTCTTTCACACCTCCGTCTCACTCATTCTCTCCCCGACGGTAGTAGAGGGGGATAATCTCCTCGGAGTTTTCTGGCCATTTTTTTACCTCCTCGAATTTCAGTGATCAATGATCATTTCTGGCCATTTTTCAGAATTTTAGTGATCATTTTTGGCCGAGTTGAAGCAATAAAGGCAAATTTCAGTGATCATTTTGATGACCTTTGAAGGCCGCTTGTTTGGGTGGTTGGGCCTTTTGCCTCTTGAGGTGGGGGCAAAGGTTCAACCCCCACCGGCAACATGTAAGGGACATGTTATCATGGAAAGTTGTATCTTGTGGTTGATGTGCCACCGTTTGTCATGCCCTGCGGTAGTTGTGACTGGAGTCTAACCCAGTTATGTAAACCCTTGTTCTTGTGGGATAAGGGGGGTCCCATGGGTACTATGCCCTTCCTTGTACAGTTGCAATTTCAAAGTTAAAGCTTGGAGGAGTAGGCATCGACCAAACCTCTATTTAAAAATACAAAGGCAATGGGGTGAGTGGGGGTGTCCGAGGAAGACGAGGAGTGGGTGACTAGGGGAAATTAATTTCACCCCCGCCATTCACACTCTCTCTCTCTCCTTCCTTTTCCCTCTCTCAGGGCCTATCCCACTCGGGGCTCTCTTTTGTACCTCCGTCTCACTCATTCTGTCCCCGACGGTAGTAGAGGGGGATCATCTCCTCGGAGTTTTTTGGCCATTTTTTTGCTTTTTTTTTTTTTTTTTTTTTTTTTTTTTTTTTTTTTTTGTGGTTGTGTAGGTACACAAGGGGACTAGGAGAGAGAGGGTGGATCTTCATTCTGTGCGAGGGGTGCAATTGTTCAATGCTTGCTAACGAGGAGAAAAGGGATATATCAACCTTATTGGGGGAAGGAATTCAACAGCCCTGTTGCGGAGATAGATGCCAATAAGAATCGCTCAATCGGGAGGTGCACAGTAAATGGAGGTGTGGACAAGGGCGGGAATTGGTGTTTCTTCCTTTGTTTTAGTGGCCGTGGTCGGTTGGGCACGCATGCACCATAAGGGAGAGGGAGGGAGATCTTGGGAGCTGCTCGATACCATCTATCCTTTTCCTTCTGCTTTTAGTGGCTGGGAGGGAGGACACAGACGATGTGGATAGAAGGGCAATTTCAAAGAATCCGCTCAAAAGAAATGGTGGGATTGAAGAAAGAATGTCGAGGGGAAAAGCTAAGCTCTCTTCTAAGATGTCAATCACATGTAAACCTTTGTCTTCATTAACACTCTCCTTGGTACAATCTGTGCTATTAGAGTAATCTTCTTACACAGTCTCTAGGAGTGGTGTAGTTGCGAACGTAAAGTATAGGTTGTGTGTTTATCTTCCTCAAAAGTAGCAGCGACGTGCAAGTTAGAATAGGAAAACGAACTCTGTATGATTTTTGGTGTGAGAATCAACTACAACAGCAAAGTCTTTGACGACCATTTGTGCATTTGGAGGAAGGTAGTGTGTGCAAAGGAAATCTAGAGGGATTCAGAGGTGGTTCCTCTAAAAAGCGGCAGCTTGCTCAAGGAACGACACACAGAAAAAGGCATCACTTCATGAATCGGAAAGCATGGATGTAGTCATCATATGGAGGCATTGATGGAGTCTCAGAAATATGAAATGTACCTGTTGGTGTAGCTGGGATGTATATCCTTCACCTATTCAAATCAGCTCATTGGCAAAGAATGAGGAAGTTGAAGGATGATTGGTCTAGGTGTTTGTTCTTGTGGCTGATTTGCAATTCCGGTTCTTTTGCCCCCCCCAAATTGCTTTTCGGGTGATAAGAGCTATGCTACAAAATGAGTTGAATCAGAACCTATCTTGAGAAATCAGTCTGAAGATATCTATGGATGGTCTATGGAGTCTGTACTGAAGAACTATAGTGATGATTTATTTGGAGATAAAATTTTAGCCACACGAGCATAAAGCTATCTTCAATAGTATAAGTCAGGGTCATTGTGAAATGTTGGGAAGTAACTTAAGAAAATCTGCAGTATCAGAAAAGAGTGCTGTAAGGCAGTTCTACAATATCTTCTGGCTGTAAACAGTGAAGTCGGAATGGTAGAGCCATTTCTATGCCAGCAGATATAGCAGATATGTACTTGTTCTAGTGATAGCTCCTACATCGAAGTGTCATATGGGGTATTGTTGATGGTTTCCGATGTTCTGTAGAACTATAGTACCGTACTCTAGTAGTTTCTTTCAATACTGGTTAACTGAAGGCATTGCATTATACTCCATAGTCCCAACAAGATGGCAGAGGAAGGAGGTCCACAGTAGTATACACATGGTAGCAGCTACGGAGGAGAATTGAGACAATCACCTAGAGGTCTCACCGGGATACGAGTGGACAAAGTCTGATGGGGCACTTGGGGGCACTCATCTGCTCAAAGATAGAAAGACCTGATGCAACTCGGAGGGCTGGAATCGCATGTTTGTGAGGAGAAATGTTCAAGGCAGTTCCTCAGCTGAAACAAGGAGATGTTCTTTTCTCTTTGGCAGAGTGCAGGAAGATAGGAGTACAAACGAGGATTAGGTGGAACATGTCTTACAAGGGAAACTAGAAGCATCATAGGTGGATTCAAGGAGGGAGACGAAAAAGAGATGTGGTGTGGCATGAGGGCCTGTCATTACCTCAGTATGGTATGGAGCAGCATAAGAGCTCGAGCGTGTGATTCCCGATGGATCCACTCCACACATGCAATGGAGCTTCTTCCTCATTAGTATTACTTTAAGGAATAAAAAATTGGAGGACATGCTGAAGATGACAAGCTGCTGAAAACGAAAAGGCACATATAGAGAATAACGTGGAGAGCTAGAAGGGCTTAGATGCTTGTCATTTTGAAAGAAAGAGAGTGTTCAGAAAGGTGAGAAATTGCAGAGCTATACTCTGAGTGATCTCTATCAAGCTTGCACTCCTAGTAGCCTGAGTCACAAGCAAGGCGAGCACAAAAGTATTGATCTCTATATTTCCCGTCTTTTAGAAAGGCGAGCACAGAAGTATTGATCTGATGGAGACACACAAGGGGATGAACGGCTCATAAGCCTCCTCTCTATCTCACTTCGATTCTTTGCGCCTCTCTTATTCTCATAATTTGAGCTGTTTTGTTGTAAAAGTAATTTAACACCAAGCAATTCGCATGCATATGTCCCAAGTCCATATAACTCCAAGAACGGCCATTAAACTTCATTCTTTCTTTCTTTCTTTCTTTTGCATCTTAATTTCATTATCGTGATTATCAATGGATCACTTCCTTTCGTGACTGATAGCCAACCAGTTCACCTCTTGGGTGGCCAACCTCATACTATTGATCAAGAAGGTCCTTTCAAACAATTAAAAACCACTATAGTAGAGATGTGTATTTCAATAATTACTATGCGTTGATGTGTCTACATATCTATCGGTATGAAAAATCTTGGAAAAACATTCGGGCATTGTGATACGTGGGTATTTGTTATGCATGTCAACATAACCATCAACAATATGCACACATGTTTGGCGGTCAAAATCTTGAGACGCGTCTGAAGCGTAGTATTGTACATTCATTCTAGAATTTGATAGGACCCATTTGACACAGCAATTCTATTGTTTTTTTTTTTATTTACTTGGATAGATCTTATCATTGCATCTCTGTTTTCTGGCCATGAGGTGAAGCTTTCTTTGTCATTCTTGGCTTGATCTTTGCTATCTTTGTCAACCAGAATCAGATCCAGCATATGTAATCTCTTTTCCTTGTTTCTAACGGAAAAATGATGCTCCAATAATCTCCTGTGTGAAAGTTTTTAAAACGCTGAGGACTTTGTAAATGAGTTTTGATTCGACATCTGCACAATAAGAGCTTCAACTGAAGACGATTATTCCATTCAAGCCCAAACAACGTTTGAGGATTTCATGTTGGATGGATATGTCTGCCTAAAACGAAGATTCTGGATTTCCTGTCACATCTAGCATCTAGGGGTTTCTCAACAAACGGGTTGAAATTTTGATAAGATTAAAAGAAAAAAAGGGTAGAGGAATCTCCGAATGAAATCCACTCTGAATTTAGGATGACTTTGACGATATCAAAGTCTTGCAAAAGCTAAATGGTTTAGAACTTAACTTGGAATCGTTAGAATGGTTATAGTGTCCTTAGTTTTGGACAGGTTTAGAATTAGAGATCTTGTTTCAGCCTCTATTATGGAAGAACACAGGCAAAGAAAAGGGATTACCTTGAAATTGTGGGGTAATAGATTTGATAGATCTACCGGCTAGGAGACCTAAATTGTGGGGTAATAGATTTGATAATCCCCAAATAATGGTATCTTAATCTTCTTTGGTTTGAAGGATTGATGGTAGATATGGCTTGTAGTGAGCCCTATGCTATGGTTCCTTACATAGCGAAGCGGACAGGCACTTGCACTATAACGAGGCATAATGCGAACCATAAGGAACATGCTATAAGAAGATGAAGTAGAGAATGTTTTTCGGAATTTGATGACATACAATGAGAAAGCAAAAGATTCAAAAGAGAGTCTGCATACAAACACACTGAACAATTGAGAGTTCTTGATTTTTCTGCAATGCTTTACTTAATGAAAACCTTGCAATGAACCAGTCATCTCTTGGATGGCCAGCCTCATACTATTGATCAAGAAGGTGCATTCAAACAATTTAAAACCACTATATTTCAATTGTTACTATCCATTGACGTGTCTACATATCTATCGGTATGAAATTCTTGGAAAAACATACGGGCATTGTGATACGTGGGTATTTGTTATGCATGTCAAAATAACCACCAACAATATGCACACATGTTTGGCGATATAGTGGTCAGTGTGAAATATTAATAAAACAACACAAAAAAAAGCATTGATATTGCCTTCAAAATACTGAGTCATGTACCCGTCCGTATTTTTAAAAAAAGGAAGAACAAAAGAGGTTATGAGGCTTGTGTAGGCTTATGCAAGCTTATGGAGGCATAAGTTTGCAGAACATGAAATCGCATAACTATCATCATGTACAAACTACTACTGCACTATTACAAGACTATAATACAAATAAAATGAAACGTAGATCAATAAGAATGAATTAAAAATCAACCCCTTATATATTTAATATGCTTTTATACTCTCTATATCATCAACAATATAGTGGTATTTGTGAATGAGGCCCATCATAAAACAAGTGTGTGAATCATTTGTGTTTTTAGCACATGTGGTGAAGAACATCATCTTATCATACCTACGAAAACAGCCATGAATCCAAACTAGTAAAAATCACAGAAGTGGAATGGTTGGTAGGTACAACAACAACACTCAACTCCTACCCTTGTTACACCATCCATGACTAAGAAGACAAATATACATATGCCCTGAATCTTAGATGGATACCCTCAATGCCGTACTAAGTGACTTTAAATTAAGTAAAACATGCAAGGGCTATGGATCCTCTTTATATATTTTGGTAGTGATGTGTGAACACACCAGGATTGTCAGGACACTTTTTCCCCTCTTTAGGAGGTTTTTCTCCTGACTTGTATATACCCCTATAACCCTAATGGATCACTTATCTTTGTACATTCACTTGGTAATACATTCAGTATTCTGTGTTGTGCTCCAAGCTTCTTCTTCTTCCTCATGATGATGATGTTTGTGTGCTTTTGCAAACCTCAAACTCCAACAATTGCAAACCTCAAGCTCCAACAAATCTCAAACCTGATCAAAGGCGATGCAACCGGGAGGTTCGTCGCTAGGATGATGGAATGCGAATGTCATCAAATAGTTGCCCATCTAAGGGACGTTCAAAAAACGATATGACTGGAAATAAGATGTGTACTTTCTAATGAAAGAAATTGGACTTATGTAATATGGATTAGTTCTTTTGGCATTTGCAATGGAATTCACGCTACAAGTGAAGCGGCATTCGGACATTCTGTATGACTAAAGATCGGTCTATGCTTGTTTTTTTCAATGATATTTCCCGTATTGAAAAAAGCACAAAAGTATTGATCTGATGATGGAGACACAAAAGGGGATGAAAGGCTCAGAACCCTCCTCTCTATCTTTTTTTTTTATTCTTTGCGCCTCTCTCATTGTCATAATTTAAGCTGTTTTGTTGTAAAAGTAATATGGCACCAAGCAATTCGCATTTTGCATCTTAATTTCATCATCGTAGTTAATATTAATTGATCACTTCCTTTCGTGACTGATTCCTTTCGCGCCTGAAGCGTAGTATTATACATTCATTGTAGAATTTGACAGCAATTCTTTTGTTTTTTTTGTTTTTAAACCAAGTGGGAAATTTAAAGAGATTGGATCCAAACTTGGATAAATCTTCTGGCCATGAGATGAAGCTTTCTTTGTCATTCTTGGCTTGATCTTTGCTATCTTTGACAACGAGAATCAGATCCAGCATATATAAGCTCTTTTCTTTGTTTCTATCGGAAAATTGATGCTCCAATAATCTCCTATGTGAAAATTTTTAAAACGCTGAGGAATTTATAAATGCGTTTTGAGTCCACATCTGTACAATAAGAGCTTGAACTGAAGAGGAGTATTCCAGTCACGCCCAAACAACGTTTGAGGACTTCATTTTGGATCTATGCGCTTTCAGATCTCATGCCGAGGGACAACATGAGTCGGATGCATATGTCTGCCTAAAACTAAGATTTTGGATTTCCTGTCACGTCTAACATCTAGGGGTTTCTCAAAAAACGGGTTGAAATTTGGATAAGATGAAAAAAAAGTACAGGACTCTCTGAATGAAATCCACCCTGAACTAAGGATGACATGACATGATAGTTCGATCTCAAAAAAAACACAATTTTTGTGTACCAATAGTAAATAGAATTGTTTGAAATTTTGGATCTAGAAGTTTTGAGTGTTGCCGAATAGGATTCAAGTAATAGCTTTGAAAACTCACTTTGAGGTCCTTTGTGAATCGTGCTTTCCCCACACCTCCTCACATACTCTTCACTATTAGCCTTCTCCACAAGGTCTCTACGACCACACTCACTCTGATACCATGTCATGAGGAAGGAGGTAAAAAAGAGAGCTCACTGACACACTCTCACACTCAAAGAGGAGCACACATAGAGATTAAAACAATGAAGAGTTATCTTCTTCTTCATCTTCTTCTGTTACATAAAATAAATATACAAGAATGACCTAAAACAACAATACAATTAGTGCAATATGTAAAGAACAGTACATAAGGAAAAAACCTGATGTCCGCAAATGAGTGAGCTGACAAGAAACAAATTTATATGCCATAACTCTCGGTTAGATAAATCTAGTAAAGCTCAATGAACTATCCGTAACATATACCAGTGTGACAAGCATCCATGTCAGAGAATAGGGAAATGTATCACTGTAATGCTAAACCTGACTAGACCTAAGGAGAATAATCATTCTAATGATTCTAAATTAAAGTTTTAACCAAGTATTCAAGCAGAAGTACTACTTGTAATATTTTTTCAATGCTCTGAATATCTACAAAAATGGCAAACATGGATGGAATGAGTCAGCTTATGAGTGATAAGCTAGACAAGAACAACTTCCATGCTTGGAGATTCAGGATGACAAATTTCTTGATGGGAAAAGGCTAGAAGAAGTGCATCAAAGGAGAGAACAAAAATGTTCCACAGTTTTGAGAGAGGAATCAAACTACAAACCAGTTGAGAGCATATGAGGAATGGAATCAACGACCATGAAAAGTAATGTATTGACTATCTATTTGCATATGAGATAGCATGATTAGGCACATACAAGATGCCAGGACTCCAAAAGAGGCTTGGAATAGTTTGGTTACATTGTATGAGAGCAATAGAAAGGCACGAAAATTGCAACTCAAGAATGAGATGCATACATTAGAGGAAAAGGGCATGTCACTAAGTGACTGCACCTTGAAAATCAAAAGCATATGTAAGTTACTTGCATCTATTTGTGTGAATGTAGATGATCATGATAAGCTGGAAGTGTGCCTTCATGGTTTAAGAGCAGTTCAGAACATCTATTCAGACCACAAAAAATATTTTGAGTTTTGTTGATCTGGTGTCCATGTTGATTATTGAAAAAAAGAATCTTGGTGAGGACCTGAACTCCTAAAGAAAACCTACTTCTGAGTAGGTATTCTAGTAAGGAAGAGGAAGAGGTAGAGGCTTTGGAAGTTGAAGAGGACACAATAACAAAGACCAAGGTCAAGAATAGATACGTGCAGGAGGTAGAGGACAGTTTTGAGGTAGGGGGAGCCAAAGAGGCAACAAGAATTTCCAAAGAAATGATTCAGGTAATGACATTAAAGGATGGTGGAATTGTGGTAAACTTGGACACTTTGAATGTGATTGTAGGTTGAAGAATCAAATTGATAGAAAGATGTAGATGCTATCACTTCTATAAACTTCAACAGTGGTACAAAAATTTGTTGTGGTGGACCTATCAAATTTCTATTTTGATATAGCAAAGATCATTTTTATGTGGGAGATATAGAGAGCTTTACAAGACACAATTATCAAACAGTTTTGGAAGCTCATCTTGTCTCTCTACTCCATGCAATTGCTTCAGTGCTACCACATGGAATAGTGAGAAGCAACTCACTATTGCTTTGTGGAGTATAGAGGCTGAGTATAGAGGTGCTTCAATGGAAGCATGTGAAGAATCTTTGTTCAAGATGCTACTTGCAGATTTAGGTGTGGAAGTGCAAAAGTCTATCACCATCTATTGTGATAATCTTAGTAGCATATGGTTAGCATGGAACCCTGTTTTTCATCCTAGAACAAAGCATATCAAAGTGCATTATCATTTCATCAAGGAAAGGTATTAGCAAGTGATATTCATGACCTTATTTATGTGAGGGCAAATGAGCAGGCTTCTTATATTTTCACTAAAGCACTTGAAGCTTAGAAGCTGAAGAAGTTTCAAAAAATGCTTGAATTACATGACATGACATCGAGCTTGAGGGGGAGTGTTGAGATATCAAGCTCAACATGTGATGATGCTGGATGACACATATCACTTTTTCATTTTTCTAACATGTATACTAGTAATCCCCCCATGAATCTCTAAGAAAGGTTTCTATACATGAGATATAATCAAATAAACCTTTTTCTTGTTGTTTCCTGAAGTTGTGGCTCCCCATGAGCATTCGGATGACACGATCTCAGATCTACGACTATCTTGCCTCACTTCTAAATTATCTCCAGGTTTGTCTATTGGAGGTGATAACCTCAAAGGTTAAAAAACAAAATACAGTAATAGTGATAAATTATGCTTTGGACTTGACTCATGTAGCCTTGAATTAAAGTTTTGCATTGCTTAATTTCTAGGTAGACCATAAATCATGTGTTCTTATGAGTGAATGTGTAGTGAATGTGTATGAGGTTGACAATGTGTGTATGTGCTAGTGAACGTGTGAGTGTTTAAGTGATTTTTGGTTGGGGAACGTGTGTGAGAGTTTGTTTTGGGTGTGGAGTATTTCACCATTGAAGCTTATTGTCTTTACTCCAAGACTAGCGTTGAAGATACAAAGTCCCAACCATTTGGAAAGTTGTTGCCTTATTAGCCATTGTAGCTCATGATCCATGGTTAGTAGACTGTTCTGCTTGCTTCCCGCTACAGATGATAATCGCTAAGTCAAATTTCTAATCGGTAAGTCAAATTTCTTTCCTATTTCTACTCATTAGCACTATCGCTTTCTGAATGTCCGCCACAGTGTACTCAACTGTTTGATGACATTCGCATTCCATCATGCCAGTGACGATCTCCCGATTGCATCATCTTTCAAGTTTTGGGAAGGCGGCATCCCGTTTTCTACCTTTCTGTGGACGGAGCTGCGGTTCCGCAATGTAGTTCCCGAGATTAAATGTAGATCTGAGATCTTGATTATCAACGGCAAACACTGTTCGGCACTGTCAATTTCTCCTTCACCAACGAGAGAAGCTCATCTCTGTGCTCGCCTCTGTTTATTGTTCTCTCATGATATGTGATTTCGGCTTTTCGATCGTCTCCTCCGCTCGCTTCTGTTTATTGTTTTCTCATGATATGTGATCTCGGCTTTTCGATCGTCTCCTCTGTCCGCCTCTGTTTATTGTTCTCTCATGATATGTGATCTCGGCTTTTCGACCGTTCTGTTGAATTCTTAAAATTAACAATTGCTCGAGAGGTCCCTCCATAAGCCTTGAGCTCTTGTCTAACTCCAACCTCCATTCAGTTTTACCAATGACCTACTCCTCTTCTGTGCGCGCAAGTTTGCGCTATGCTACGACTAACCACACTCTATATAGCAGAAAAATCGCCCCACAAAGAAATGCAGATGATGTCAGACCATCGCAAGTCTCCATGTCTGCAACACGTTCGCCCGCTGATCTTTTAAGTGCTCGGGCAAATATCCACACGACTTCTAAGAGCAAATCGTCTGTTGATACGGAAGACAGACGCAAGAGGTCGAAGGATTGGCAATGGCCCCGAATTCCTTCCTCTATTCCAGAAAAGAAGCGCAGTCTGTACGAAGTATTGAGTCTACCTTCGGAAGCAACTGAAGAAGAGATCAGAAATTCTTACCGCAAGTTAGCTCTGAAATTCCATCCAGATCGTGTCGCACCGGAAAAGAGGGACGAATACACTCATCTGTTCTGCGAGATCGGAGCAGCTTACGAAATTCTTGCGGATTGTAGGGCCAGATCAGCCTACGATGCTTCGCAGAATCTTGTAGGTTTCCGAACGGTGCTTAGGCCGACAAGTTCTATGCCGACCAACCCTCAAGGAAACCGCAATGCGCATGTTCCACAAACCTCGTCGAGAAGATGGGAGACAGATCAATGCTGGTAGTCGTGATTGTAACGCCCCCGTCCATCAGACAATGTCAAACAAGAATATAGCCGCAGATGGCAGACAGATCAATGCTGGTAGTGGTAGTAATGCCCCCGTGATTGTAATGCCCCTGTCCATCAGACAATGTCAAACTAGAATCCTGGCGTCCCTTGTGCCTTTTCAATGGAATCCAAACCATTGCTTAATACATCTCTGAACAATGCTTTCACTGGTCAACACTATGATTTGATGGATGCGTTGCTTCTTGACATGCATCCTCCGTTTGCTTAGAGCTTGTAAAATCACAACATATCAAAACAACGCCCTTTTTGTCTGTTTCAGATATGCACGGCCGTCTCTCATATACATTCTTTATCTGCTGCTTTGTAGCTAACACAACCCAAAACTATGTCAGTAGCACAAACACTTTGTATTTCAGGCATAAATATAACATGGGCATGAAATAATGTGGTGTCAGAGCATGTGTATTTATGGGTATTTCTCATTACAGTTTGAATAGAAGATACATGAGGGTGGTGCATCGAAAACCCAGTTGTAACCATGTCTCATTCAGTTGTAACCTTGTCTCACCCCTGCTTTGTGGGATACGGGGGGTCCTGCGGGTACTATGCCCATTCACTTGTACAGTTGCAATTTCAAAGTTAAAGTCTGGGGGAGTAGGCTTCGGCTGAACCTCCATTATTAAAAAAAAAAATAGAAGATACATGAGGGTGGTGCATCGAAAACCATGCCTTTACAAAAATCTGCTTTATTTAAAAAATTGTCGCCTTTCAAATGATCTATTATTTTTACAAAAAATGTTTCTTTGTAAAGTGATCTAGTATTTTTACAAAAAATAACTAAATTACTATCTTCTAAATATTTGAGTAAGTCCACGTGCATTCACACCCTCATGAGTCTTCACCTGCAAAATCAAAACACAAATCACATTAAAACCCTAAAGACATTGAAATCCATATAACTTTCCATTATTCCATAAAGTATAACACACACACACATACATATATATCACACACACATGCATACACACACATGTATACATACTCACATGCATACATACTCACATGCATACACATGCATACATACTCACATGCATGCATACACGTACATGCATATGTCAGAGACATGCAGACACATACATGAACATCACACACATGCATACATACACACATGTATACATACAAACATGTATACACACACATGCATGCATGCATACACACATACATATACGTGTGTATACATGCATGCATACACATATGCATGTACACATATACACGCACATGCATACATACATACACACATGCATACACATACATACATACATACATGCATACATGCATGCACACACACATATGTATATATATATACACTCACATGTGCACATACATGCATGTGTATCACACACACACATGCATATGAATACACACATGCATAGATGCATGCATGCACATGCATAGATGCATGCATGCACATGCATAGATGCATGTGTACATACACATGCGTACATGCACATGCATTCATACACATATGCATATATCCCATACACATGCACATTTATACATACACATCACACACACATGCATACACACATCCAAATACATGCATACACACATGCATATACACACACAAATGCATGAATACATACATGCATACATACACA
>CM035413.1:158342351-158372351 GCA_020310875.1 Ceratopteris richardii
ACATAGACTTACACATACATACATACACTTACATATACATACATGTACACACACACATGCATACACATACACATGCATACACATACGCATGCATACACTTACACATACATACATACTCACACATACACATACATACACGCACATACATGCATACACATGCACATATACATACACACACATATATACTAAATACATACCCACACGCACATACATGCATACACATACCCATATACATACACTTACACATACATACATACACTTACATATACATACATACACACAAATATACATGCATACACATACACATATGCATACACTTACACATACATACCCACTCATACACATACATACACACACATACATGCATTAATCAAAGACACATTATGGTTTGTGGAATTTTAGCTTGAACTATAACATGATTTTCCTGGATATGGTATCTTTTCAAGTAATGATGTAATTTTTTTATTGAAAATGTATACAATTGTATGTGAGTTGATCTAATTGTATTTCTATTGTTTCCATGATGCAAGAATATCTACTAAGGGATATAAGGCTTGTCCTTATTATGTTGATTGGTATAGATCAGTTTATAGTAAGAATCTCAATAAAAAAATTTATCTTCGACATCAAAGTTCTTGTCTAACAATCATCCATTACGATGCAAAAGAGAACTGATAGATTTTAATGGAAATATTGAAACAAGTGAGTGTCCAAAACCAATGACACCTATGGATTGGTACCCAAAATGGACAGATGGGCCTCTTATAGATCCACAATCCAAAATCTCCAATGGTGATGAAGATGATGAGAATATGAAGAATAGAGGTAAAGTAAAATTGGTGCTAGCAGAGAATATGTCAATATGGTATTCTTTGGAGTATTGGAGAGAGTTAAAGGTCTATCATCTTCTTGATCCTATGAATATATTCAAGAATATTGGTTATTCATTATGACAACAACATCTTGGATTAAAAGACACAATAGCATCAAGAAATGATTTAAAGGATCAAAACTCAAAACCAAAGTTATGGCCAATTTTTGATAGAAATCAGCAAGAAACAGCTTAGGCACCTGCTCCTTGGATACCTATAACAAAAGAAAACTATCAATAATAGGATTCAATCAACTAAAACATCTACAGGATATGGAGCATCATTCCAAAACATGTTTAATATGGATGATAGGAGCTTATTTGGGTTAAAGAAAAATGATTGGCATAACTTCATTCTACCTCTGGTTATCAATGGATGTACAATGAAAGGAGTACGGGACGTGATCTGTCATCTTGGATCGTATAAAACGATTATTATCATACTTTTATATTTAACATATAAGGCTATTTGATATCCTTTATTTACGAGATAATTTCTTTATAATTT
Organism: Ceratopteris richardii; assembly: GCA_020310875.1. Classification (NCBI taxonomy): domain Eukaryota; kingdom Viridiplantae; phylum Streptophyta; class Polypodiopsida; order Polypodiales; family Pteridaceae; genus Ceratopteris; species Ceratopteris richardii. Next base: position 158,343,731 of record CM035413.1, read on the forward strand.
TATTTATGATAATAATAGGTGGATACATCGAAAGAAATTGATAAAGACTCAATCCCACAAAAGAAAAGTGAATGCAAGGAGCTACTATGTTTGATGGGGAAAGAGATTCCAATGTCATTTCTGGATATTGAGGTTCATTTATTAGTCCCTCACTCGATGGATGTTTTCGATCGAGCGATTTATGGGAATATTAAAAGGTGTGGGACAAAGAGAAAAACCAGAAGGATCTATGGCAAAGGGATGGATGCTTGAGGAGTGCCTGTAATATGTTAGTGAATAACTTGAAAGTGTTCATGAAGAATCTCCACGCGCATAGACCAATGAGTCTTCTTCAAAAATAACAGATGAGGTATTATCAGGTAAGGGAGTTCCATTTCAATTTAAATTGCAGGAAAAAAGTGATGTTTCTACTTTTGTAGCATATAATAGCGAATGCATGCAAGAATTCATTAGCGAGTATGAATAGGAACTTGAAAGTATCCAAGGTAAAACATAGAGAAACAAAAGATATAGATGTAATCTCGATAGTAATAAGAACAAAAATATATCTGCTTTCATGGATTGGCTATATACTCATATGCAATGAGCCAATGTAAATCATGAATGAATCTCAGATGAGCAAAGGGAGTTAATGATAGGTTTTGAAAGAAAAGTAATTTTATTTGAGTAATATTCTACTTTTTCATATATATGTATATTAGTTTCTCTTTAATAATTTGATAATTATTGCAACTTCAAACATTCACTAATATCTAGGCTTTTAGATAGCATATCAGAGTCAAAATGATTGATTCTTTATACAAAATAGAGGATTCTAGCAGTGTTCCTTATTTCAAGCAAAGATCACACTACAACATATCAGGGGTATATTGAGGCTTCTACTGGGGCAAATGCATGGGTGTCATTTTCCCTCGATGCCGGTGTAAGCTTCGGCATATGCATCGATACAAAACCACTGACATAATCATTCATATTTGCATCGATACGTGCATCGTACGTGCATCAGTATGATCATTAGTATGGGCATCAATATAAGCATCGATAGTTGCACCAGTAATCCCTTTGGCAAAAGCGCCAATATGAATGTTGGTATACAGCTGGGCATACTAAGGTGCATAGCGCCACCTATACTGGTGACCATATTTGCAAAATTGGTTTTGGGCAGAGTGAGTTGTCTCTTACTGTGGCAACATTACCATGTTGTTTTGTAGCCAAAGACAATACACTCTACTTTAAAAAATCAAGTACATATGACATGTACTCTAATGGCTACCAAAACATGATTGATAAAGCAAAACACTATTGGACATAAAAGAGATGAGTAGAATGAACCATGAACCATGAACTATGTACAAAAGAGATAAATATTCCATAAATGAAGCATGTACAAGAGTATGGCAAACCACTGCCATATACGAGGAAAGTGCAAAATGTGGCAAAGCACTGCCATATAGGAACCAAATACAGAATTCGAGCACACCACTGCCATATATGAGCCAAATACAAAATTGTGGCACAAATTAACATGATATTTACAAACAACAATTAAAAACACCAAACCAAGTTTATAAGCTTACCTCATCATAGATGCTTCTATGAAACAACGATACTACATGCCTCTAAGTCCTCCAACAGTGCAACCAATCCATGATCATAGCCATAAGCCTTGTCGGCTCGTATCGGAGGATGAGCCACTTCCAAGTCCTGCAACAAATATGCAAAACGCTAGATGAACAACATGATGTGCTTAACACAAAAAAATTCAATAATCAAAATGATACTTATAAATTCGTGATACATAGTGTCATATCTATCTCTACCCAAATGTGACAGTCCGACATGTCTAGACATGTGGTCCTTGCATCTCACTGTTGGCGATATCGGTCATGAGTCTGCTACTAGTCATCACGAATCATATCCCACTCCTCAACATCTAACCATAAAAGATTTGGTAAGCATGCTTTGAAAGCATCATAAGCCTCAAATCGTTGATGAGAAATAACCTCACATGCTATGTGCTTAATCCACTCTGAGTTGACAACACGATGCCTATGTGCTGGTCGGAACTCCTGATAGATCATCTCTATGATATAATGTTTACCATCTTTATCCTATTCACTCCATTTCAACCTGATAGAGTATCCAAACTGTATGGAGCAAAGCTATTGTATGCACTCACGCATGGCTTTTCTGGCCGCATCCATCATTAGAGCTCCATCATGTATACTATACACCTTGGAGTCATCTTGGTCATGAACACCCCAAGGTGTACGTGGTGTACCATGTGGCATACCATGTGGTGTACCTACATCTCAGGTAATTGCTTTAGGAGTAGAAGTGAGAGACACAATGTCCGTCACGCTGCCTCCACAATATCTGCCTCCTCTAGAGCCAATGTTTTATAATTACATGGGTTTAAGGGGTAGAACCCTTGGGTTTCTAGGTGTAAAACCCTTGGGATTTATGGTTTATTTACCCCTTTTAAATGGTCTTGAACCTTAGGGATAATTCTCTAAGGTTGAGTACCTTAGGCTTGATTGGAGGCTTCTCTTGGCCACTTGGTTTGTACATGAAAGCTTGGAGAGTCTTCTTTTAGAAGCCATGTGATTTCATGTGATTTCCTAAGCTTGGAAACCATGTGAACACGTTAGGGACCCATGTGATGGAAGGTACACATGTCCCCTCGAGAGGAATTACCCCCTTGGACTTAGTTAGTTTCTTATTTTATTGTTGTAAAGGCTATGGAGGTCCTTCCACAACAGTGGTATCGGAGTCTGCTTCTTTTATCTCCATTTTGATTTTGCTTGATCTTAAGCTTTGGCATGGAAGCATCGTCATGGGAGCCTTCTTTTGAAGGTACTTCTTTCTCGCAAAAGGGAAGAGCATATGGCCCCCCTCTATAGTCGGAGGGCATTGGCCTCAAAGGGCCCCTCTCAACCATTTGATGGGCGATAGAGGAGGAAGCCCTCAAATTCCGAACAAGAGTGGATTGGTACTTCCCTTTCTCACCTTGTGTATATAGTTCTCTCACCTCTTGTCTATATGATATGATGCTACATGCGCTATGAAGAGGTACACCTTGTCTTCACTACTGCCATGTTAATTATCCATAGAATCTCCTTCATTCATGTGCTCACTCTCCAACTATTTTCGGAGGTAAGCAACTCGAGCCTCATTCCTTGCCTGATATAAAGTGGTAAGTTTATCCCAAGCATACTTAGTTGTTATGAAAGACCCGATGTGAGGAATAATGGCACGTTTAACAGACAAGGGTATCAATGCATGTTCCCGAGTATCTCTACCATCCCAACAAATTTTCTCTGTAATAGGTGCAGCACGAACTACAACAAGAACAAGAACATGAAGAATATCATCATCTTTAATGCCATCCGCATCACCTTCAACAACTATGTTTGTAGGTGAAATAGGACATTTTTCAACGCCCTACATAATATTCCATAGTCCTTTAGCAACCAACACATGACACGTCATATAATCCCACAATGGGTAATTAGTATCGTCCAACTTATCCTCAACAACCAACATATGGAATACATCACCGATTTCAACCATGGCCACTGACTAAAATACCTTGATGCAGAAAAATTATTGTATTTGAAAAAGTTGAACATAACTACCTTGAGGAGTTCTGCTAAACCTTTTCTTATATTGGAAAATCAAAACCTATATACATCTTTGGCACAAAAAGACAAAATTGCTTGCACAAGCACTGTGATAGTGCATTTGGGGGCCAAAACAAGCTCAAATGGCGATTTTGGCACCCTGAGTATGCTCGTCAAATTTCATGTGATTGTGAGACTGTGACCGGAGGGGTGTCGATGGTGCCTTAGATGAAGCGGCCACCTGCTTTGATACCAATTGTTGGAGTTTGAGGTACGTAGAAGCATGAAAACAACACAAGGAAGATGAAGAAGCTTGGAGCACAACAACAATACTGAATGTATTACCGCTAGAATTTACAAAGATAAGTGACCCGTTAGGGCTATAGGCATATATACAAGCTAGGGAAAAAAACATCCTAAAGAGGGAAAAAAGTTCCCTCATGGTCCTAGTGTGTTCACACACATCACTACCTAAATATATCAACAATACATGTATCCTAGTTGCATTTATGGGGCAATGTGGGATAAAACATTAGTGTAATAGTGTTGTATACACCCCAAAAAAATGGAGTTGCTGAAAAGAAAGAACATGTATCTCAAGGAGATGGCAAGGTGTATGGTCAAAATTTAGGCTTTAACACATAGCTTTTGGCTTGAGGTTTTTCTATATGCAACATATGTACTTAACATGTTTTCCACCAACGCATTGCACTCTATCATTGTATATGAGGCTTGGAATGGTTGCAATCCATCAATTGCTCATCTGCATGTCTTTCATTGTCTTGCATATGCATTAGTGCCTAAAGAAAAATGTGAAACATTGGATGATCGAGTAGTAAAAATGTATTTTTGTTGGTATAGTTATGAAACCAAAGTCTATCATCTATATCAATCATAGACTAAAGGCATCTTGGTTAGCGGTGATGTTTTTTTTTTGGAAGATACAATGCAACCATTACTTTAATGTACTAAGGAGACATTAGTTAGCTCCAAGGATGTGACTGACACCTTGCTTCCACTTTTACTTTCATGTACTAAGGAGACATTGGTTAGCTCCAATGATGTCTTTGACACCTTGCTTTTTACAGGTGGACAATCAACTGCTAGTCCAAATGAGGCAATTTCATAGCCTTTATAGGTTTCACATGATCATTCATGCATTCCATTTTTTATGCAAATTTACATGATGCATTTGTTGATGAGACTTTGTGAGATAGAAAATTAGATGCACCTAAATCATATTGAACTCATTCAGGCTCTCATAGTGCCTTTTTTGCATCAAATGACTATTCAATGGCTGCCTCTAGTTTTTGGGATGAGGATCAGCATGTTTCTTTTGATGAAGCACAAAATTGAAAAAAAATTGATGGATATTATGCAAACAAAATATGATGCTATTATGAAGAATGGTACTTAGTCTTTATGTGATTTTCCTCGAGGCAAAAGGGCCATTGGCACTAAATGGTATACAAGCAAAAGGGTGAACCTGATGGAAGGCTTGACAAGTATAAGGCTAGGCTTGTTGCAAAAGGTTATGCTCAAGAGAGAGTTGGTTTTGATGAGACCTTTGATCCCACATGCTAAATTATTATTGTTCATAGCATATGTGCACTTTGTACCTCATCATGGTTGGAATGTACATCAAGTTGACATCGAAACTACATTTTTGAATGGCAACTTACATGAAGAAGTGAATGTATTTTAGCTCTATGGATTTTTGTAGAAAGGGAATGAAAACAAAGTGTGCAAGTTGAAAAAAGGCATTATATGGTTTGAAGCAAGTACCTCCTTCTGTTGATATATTTAGGTAGTGATGTGCGTGAACACACTAGGATCGTTAGGACACTTTTTTCCCTCTTTAGGAGGTTTTTTTCCCCTGGCTTGTATATACATCTATAGCCCTAACGGGTTACTTATCTTTCTACATTCTACTAGTAATACATTCAGTATTGTGTGTTGTGCTCCAAGCTTCTTCTTCCTTGTGTTGTTCGTGTGCTTCTGTAGATGTCTAACTCCAACAATTGGTATCAGAGTAGGTCGTCACTTCACCTAGGGCATCTCGACACCCTTCTAGTCACAGTCTCAGAATCGCACAAAGTTTGGTAAGCATATTCGGGGTGATTAGGAGATATGAGCTTGTTTCAGCCTCCGAACACACTATCGTAGTGCTTGTGCAAGCTATTTCATCTTTTTATGCCAAAGATATATAGAGGTTTTGGTTTGCCAGTATAAGCATCTCAAAAGCCTGCTACAGTTCTAGCAGAACTCGTCATGGTAGTTCTGCTCAACTTTCTCAGATACAATCTTTTTTCTACATTAGGGTATTATAGTCAGTGGCCATGGTTGAAAGCAGTGATGTATTCTGTATCTTGGTTGTTGATGATAAGTTGGATAATACCAATTACCCATTGTGGGCTTATATGATGCGACATGTATTGGTTGCAAAAGGACTATGGAACATTGTGCAAGGTGTTGAAAAACGTCCTATTACACCTACAAATATAGGTATTGAATCTGATGCAGATGGCATTGAAGATGATAATATTCTTCAAATTCCTGTTCGTGCTATGGTTTCTTCTGCACCTATTGTAGAGAAAATTTTTTGGGATGGCAGAGATGCTCAGGCACATGCATTGATAGCCTTTTCTATCAGATGTGCCATTATTCCTCACAGTCTCTTTTAGAATAGCTAAGGATGCTTGGGATACACTTGCCACATTGTACCAAGCTAGGAATCAGGCTTGTGTTGCTTACCTCCAAAAATAGTTGGAGAGTGAGCATATGAATGAAGGTGATTCTATGGATAAGCATTAAAAGGAAGAGTTGATTTCTACTAATTAAGTTATGCCAAATAGCTCACTTGTGCAGACCGTTCTGAATGGTCTTCCTGATTCATATTAGATTTTTACTTCTACTCTTTGTTTGATGATGAAAGGAAATCCAAATGCCCTATCATTTGAAGAGTTAGTTTCTGTTCTATTGCAAGAAGATCAATCTAGGCACAATAGGTCCATTATGCATGTTGCAGGCCAAGCTTTCCTGGCTAGTCAGATGGGTAAAGGTAAATGGAGCTCATCTATTAGTAAGCAAAAATATGCAAATGCTGCACATTCGAAGAAAGAAGACAAAGATGAGAAGAAATAAAAAAAAGTAGAATTTTTTTTTGCAAATCATGTAAAGCAAATGATCATATCATTAAGAGCTATCCAAAAGTGTCTGCGAAAGAGGCGAAGAAGAAAGAGGCCAAAATGTTTTTGCAGAGGCCTCTACACTGAAAACAAAGTCTGCTAATCTTGTGCAGAATGAAGAATGGGTGTTAACTACTGTTTGTAGTTTTGTCCCATCTTCTCATGAGCAGTGTATGTCTGCAATAGACTTAGATGTTTGGTATTTTGATAGTGGGGCAACCAAACATATTACCTCGTAGCATAGTTTGTTCACTTCACTTGAGCCTGCCCCTACCGAAAACGTATCCTATTATGGGAGTTGATAAGATCATTCTGACTACTACTAATGGTAGTTCTTTCACTTTGTCAGATGCTTTATTTGTGCTAGGGATCAAGAAAAATGTGTTATCACTTTCTCCATTAGCCAAGATTGGCTTGGTTGTGAAATTTGTTGATGAGAGTTATATTGTTCATGATTTGTCAAATGGTGACATGATTATTGCTTGTGGCATTTTATGTCATGGGATGTATAAGCTCATAGACTATGAAAAATCTATGAATGACTCAGCATGTGTAATACATGATTCTCAGGCTATGTCAGATGCAAAGCTTTGACATGCATGCTTTGGTCATCTAAATTTTGCTAGTTTGCTGCATCTGTCAAAATCTGATGTGGGCACTTGGTAAACATCTTTGTGAAGGCTGTATTTTGGGCAAAATGCAGTGTTCCTCCTTTCCAAAAGATGGTTCAATTTGAGCTACTCATAAACTTATTCATAGTGATGTCTATGGTCCTATGTAGACACCCTCTTTTTGAAACTATCTTTACTTCATGATTTTCATTGATGATATTTCTAGGCATGCATGGGTATATCCATTGAAAGCAAAGTCCGAAGTGTTCATGTGCTTCAAATAGTTTTTGGTTTTGGCTGAAAATCTGGCATCATGTAAAATGGACACCGTCTGTTGTGATTGAGGGGGGGAATATATGTCTCCTAACTTTAATGCATTTCTGGCTGAACATGGGATAAAATGTCAATGTATAGTGCCATATACACTTCAATAGAATGGAGTTGCTGAATAGAAGAATAGGTCACTCATGGAGATGGTGAGGTGTATGGTCAAGAGTCAAGCTTTACCACATAGTTTCTGGCTTGAGGTTGTCATATGTGCAACATATGTACTTAACAAGTGTCCCACTAAAGCACTACAATTTATCACTCCATTTGAGGCTTGGCATGGTTGCAAGCCATCCGTTGCTCATCTGCATGTTTTTGGTTGTCTGGCATATGCATTAGTGCCTGAACAACATCACAAGAAATTGGATGATAAAGCAATAAAATGTATTTCTGTTGGGTACACTTCTGAAACCAAAGGCTATCATCTATATCATCCATAGACTAAACGCATTTTGGTTAGCCGTGATGTTATTTTTGTGGACGATGCTATTCAACCTTTACTTTCATGTACAAATGAGACATCTATTAGCTCCAAAGATGTTTATGATACATTGCGGCCTCTTTTTACAGGTGGATAGTTCAAAGCTTATCCTAATGAGGCAACTTCTCAGCCTTTAGAAGTTTCATGTGATGATGTAGATCATACTATTTCTGATACAAATTTACATGATGCACTTTTTTATGAGAGAGCTGATATTGAGGAGGCAAAAACTATGTCAAAATGGCTGGCGTAGACTTTGCATGATAGCAAATTAGATGCACCTCTATCATACCATACTCATTGAGGCTCTCATATGCCTGTTTTGCATCAAATTGCTATGCTATGGCTACCTCTAGTCTTTGTGATGAGAGTGAGTCTATTTTGTTTAATGAAGCACAAAATTTTGAACGTTCGATGGCTGCAATGCAATCTAAATATGATGGTATCATGAGAAATGGTACCTAGTCTTTATGTGACTTGCATGCTGGCAAGAAGGCCATTGGCACTAAGTGGGTATTCAAGCTGAAGCGTAAACTTGGTGGAACAATTGACAGGTATAAGGTTAGGCTTGTTGCAAAGGGTTATGCTCAGGAAAGAGGCCTTGATTTTGATGAGACCTTTGCTCCTACTTTCCAAATGGCTATTGTTCGTAGCATCTATGCACTTGCAGCACATCATGGTTGGAATGTACATCAATTGGATAGTAAAACAACATTTTTGAATGGTGACTTGCATGAAGAAGTGTGTTTTTTAGCCCTATGGCTTTATGTAGAAAGGGCATGAAAACTACGTGTGCAGGTCAAAGAAGGCATTATATGGTTTAAAGCAAGCACCATGTGCTTAGTATGAAAAGATATATGCCTATCTGATTTCACATGGTTTTGAGAACACTCCAACTGAAAGTACCTTATATGTTAAGCGTGATAATGATGTACTTCTAATCATTGTTGTGTATGTTGATGACATGCTGCTCACTTGTCCTCATGAGAAGCATAGTGCTAATTTTAAGGCTGATTTGCATGCCTCATTTGAGATGTCTAATTTGGGGGCATTTGCATCATTATTTGGGCATTCAGTTTATGCACATTGATGGTGGAATGGCGTTGTGTCAAACAAAATATATTGATGCACTAATGCAGCATTTTGCCCTTGATGACTATAAACCTATTGCCACTCCTATGGAGACATGTTTACGATTGAGTCTTCATGATGTTGGAGATGCATTTGATGGTGCTTTCTATCAGCAGGATGTTGGATGCCTGATTTACTTATGCGCAGGTTTATGCATTGCACAAGAGTCAAGCATTGGCAGGTAGTTAAGTGCATCTTTCACTACTTGAGTGGTACCCGATTACTTGGATTGTTTTATCCCAAGGGGGGATCACTACTGCCAGATTTACATGCTTTTTTTGACTCTGATTGGGCTGGTTTCTATGACACTCGTGTGTCCACTAGTGGTTTTTGCTTCATGCTTGGTAGCTTATGCATATCTTCACTGAGCAAGAAGCAGCCTACTATGGCCACTTCCAGTTGTGAGGCTGAGTATACGGAAGCTTTCATAGTGACTATTGAGTGTGTGTGGCTTACATGCATTATGACTAATTTGGGTGTTGGTTAGTCTTTTGCCACCACCATAACCCATCTGTCTATCATCATACCCAATAAACACATACTTCTCTGCTTTGGGTTCTAGCTTATGTCTTAGTTGAGAAGGAACATAACCATATGCCAAACATCCAAATACCTTACAATGATCAAGAGTAGGTTTGTTACCCCACCACGCTTCATAAAGTGTTCTAACATCCAAAGCTTTACATGGTAACCTATTCACAAGGTATGTTGCAGTGTTGATAGCTTCTTCCCATAAGTAGTTTGGACAATTCTCCTCTTTCATCATTGATCTTGCAAACTCTACAAGAGTTCTATTTCTTCTTTCTGCAACTCCATTTTGTTGAGGGGAGTACCTGCAAGTTACTTCTCTTTTTATACCTGCATTCCACAAATAATCATCAAACTCTATAAAAATATTCTCCCCCTCCATCTGATCTCAACCTCTTGAGCTTTTGTCGTGTAATCCTTTCTGCATAAGCATGATAATGCTTGAATTTCTTGAACACTTCTGATTTGTCCTTGATTACATAGAGTGTAATCCATCTTGTCGCATCATCAACAAACAATACATAATACCTGGATCCATTTATGCTATAGTCCCTTGAAGGACCCCACACATCTATATGAACCAACTCAAGCATGTTTGAATATTTGTATCATGATTTATTGTATGAACTTTTGTATGCTTTACCTAATTGACAAGCTTCACATTTGTACACCATGTGTTGACCTTCAACATTTGGCAATCCAAGCACAACGTCATTCTTTGACAGTTCCTTTATGGCTCTCTCATTAAAATGACGTAGCCTTTTATGCCATAGGTCTAACTCAGACATCTTTTGACTTCCATAAGTAAACGATGCATGTCCCACATTACCTTGGACCTTGAGAGTAAAAAGCCTTCCTTCATTTTTACCTGCAATGATGCTTCTATATCCCTGATTTGGATCTTGCACATAAACACCATCATTTGTGAATCTGACTTCATATCCCTTCTCCACAATTTGTCCTACACTTATCAAGTTTTTAGGAATAGTAGGAACATAAAGTATATTTCTTAAGAGTGTGCTTCCACTCTTTGTCTTCATTGATCCAATGCTTTCCACTTTATGCTTGGTGTTATCCCTTGTTTGAACTGTATGTCCATTCACCTTTGCGTCCATATTAGTCATCAATGATATGTTGGCACTCAGATGATTGCTACATCCTGAGTCAATATAAAACAACCTTTGCCCTCTACCTCTTTGATTGAAACTCTCATTATGACTTCTACCATTTTGATTGTTATACCAACAATCATTTGCCAAATGTTTTGTTCTCCCACAAATCCAACAAGCGTTAGTATTATCTTTGTTCTTACCTCCTCTTCCTTTACCTTTGAAATTCATCTTTCCTTTTGTGAAATTAGCTTGGCTTGAAGATCCTTCATCATCAGTTGACTGCTTCTCTTTGCCATTCTTTTTCTTGTCGTCGGAGTACCTAGCTTGACTTGCACTCATATCATTATCTCCCTTAATGTCCTACTCAAAAGTTCGCATGTGTCAATATGGACAATTCTATGGACAATATGAAAGGCTTCCATTTCTCATCTCCTCTCAGACCTATAAGTATTTGTCTTACCAACTTATCATCTTCAATATCTTCATCTACTGCTCCTAAGCTATCTGCAATATCCTTCATCCTTGCCACATACTCAGAAATTGATACGGTGAGCTCTTCTTCTTGAAGGTTGTGAACTCAGCCCATAATGAAGACTTCCTTGACTTGGTTGTGTTTTGGAAATGCTCTTCCAAAGCATTCCATACATTTGTTGAACTTTCTAATCCTTTAATATGAGGTGAAAGATAATCATTTACAGCCATGTAAATGATGCTCCTAGCTTGGGTTGTGCCCCTTTTAGAGGTCCCCGACCCTTTTCTATTGCCTCCATCTATTAAGGGAAAAAACTGTTGGTAGCCTCTGCATCCTATCATCAATCGTTTCCCTTGATCATAGCTAGGATGGAGCTTGGAGAGGAGAAGATGGGGTAGGACCGCTTGTATCCTTAGATTGATCTCATGGAGACTAACATTTCCGACTTCTTGAAATGGTCAAAGTTGATCAAATGCAAAATCCTCTCCCAAAATCATTTAGATAAACTCTACGCTTCTATCCAAATATTGGATTGCTTTGAGGAGAGCAATCAAATGCTGAATCATCAAGATCTATTTTAAAGATTATTGGACAAGGAAATCTCATCCTTTTACAAACAATTTATGCATGATATTAAAGAAAATGAAAGATAAAATTTTCCTCCCTGTAATAACAAAAATAGATTAATTCTAACGCATGATAGAAAATAAAAAGAGTGATCACATTCTGCCAAATGAAACTCGAGAAGTCATTGACTCACTCCTTGATGTTAGGTACCCATTCTAGTTGGGCTTACCTATGAATTCGTCCCAACTGTCAAGCATATGGTGCTACATCCAAGGACAAAAATAAGGCCCTCTATTTCTCTTAGATTAATGGAAATGTGGAAAAATTTACAATATTCATGATTTTATTAGAAGTCAATCAGCTATTGGTATGTCATAATCATGTTAATATTGAAGTATAATAAGCATTAACTTTGTGGACTGGACATTTGGGAGCCCATGTTTGACCATCGTGGAAAATCTTTTGGTAGATATGGGTGAAGATGCATTGAGACACCTTTAGAAATAGCACTACTACCATTACGTTCTATTCTCACTTGATTCCATAATTGAATTCTCGGATTTATTCATGTGAGTGGATGTAGAAAAAAAACTCCTTGAAATGTCATTCCTTTGAACCATGAGGCTAATGATGAAGAATACATGAAATAAAACTACGCCGAATGCATAAATGTGGGTGATCATCCTTACTTTTATTCTTTTACTCCATTTTCTATGGGGAGAATGTAAAGTCCTCTACATATAATGTTTCCGAAGTCCCCCAAAAGCATCCAATGGGCTATCAAAAACGCCTAATTTTTTCCTTGGGCAGATCCCCTCATCCTACTATGGCAAGAAGCTATTAAGTATAATGCCTTTTCATGTAATGTGCATCTCTATGGGTGTGTCATTGTTCACAACACAAGCTCTGTTGGACCCATTGCGTCCAGCTTGAATACTTATTAACTCTTGAATATCATCATCATATTAGTTTCCTTCAGGTCAAAATCCCCAGCAATTTTTGCCACAAGTTCTGGTGAAATCATTACGTCCAGCTTGAGTATTTACAATCGTGAGATATTTTTGCCACAAGTTCTATTTAATACATTGCATTCAACTTGAATAATTACTAATTCTTTGGTATCATCACCATATCAGTTTACTTCAAGTCAAAATCACTAGCTGCGCCCTACTTGAATAATTACTAATCCTCTCGTATCCTCATCATGTCAGCTTCCTTCAAGTCAAAATCATCAACAATTTTTGCCATAAGTTCTGTTGAATCCATTCCGTCTAGCTTGAATAATCACGAATTCTCTTGTATAATCACCATATCAGGTTCCTTCAGATCAAGATTACGATCAATTTTGCCATTAGGTAGTTCACTTCTCACACACATCAAAAAAAGGAAAAAATCAATGAATGCTGTTGCTCACATTCACACACACCACATTCATATTCACATTTTGTCACAATTGATTATCATAGGAGCACATCACTCATAATACCTATATTCACACATTCGATCATTCTCATTCACATCCTTTATGGTTCATTCATAATTCATATGTCCTTTCATATAATCGCATAGCATTTTCACTTACACATACAAATTAGGCACATTAATCATACACTCATTCATGATAAAATGTACATTCAATCTTTTCACTAACTCTTTTGTAGGTTATTATGATCGATGTAGTGAGCAAATGCATTAAAAATCCTATAATCGGTTTGCACTAACTCTTCTCCGAGAAGCATATGAACTTGCATACACAATCTGCATGAAAGTCAATCTAAAACTTCATCTTATCATGAATTATTTCTTAAAGGATATGAAGCAATAGATATGTTACATAAAAACAGAGTAATTTAGAGCATATTCAAGTGGTGGAAAAAATTTCTTCTGACAAAGTTCTATGATACTTTAGCAAAACACGTATAGAGTGCGAAATTGAGCATAGAATTTTTCATAAACTCAATGCAAGAATACGTATGTACACGAAACATTCTTGCAGAGATTCCAACGTTTCCTTGTTTGGAAACTCATGTTTGTGCTACATAGAGTGAATGGTGCACAAAATTTGGTTCTTGCAAGACTTCATTGAAATGTGCATTAATGAGACGTTTTCTTGTTTGGAACTCATGTTTGTTCTACATAGAGTGAATGGTTCATAAAATTTGGTTCTTTTTTTTCGAAAGAGGAAGTTCAACATTAGTCTACTCTCCTACACTTTGATTAAAATAAAAGAAAACAAAAGTACAGATGAATGGGCCTAGCATCCATGGGTCCCCCCGAATCCCACAAAGCAAGGAAAGAACATACAAAGTTAGAGGGTTTTACAAAGGAGGTCGATAACCCCTTCATCCCCCTCGTGGGGGACCCACTTGGGTTTAATCTTGTTGTTCTCGAGGAAAAACACACTATGGTGCCTAAAAGGTGGGGATTTCTTACACTACTAGGATATTGTTTTGCATAGAAGGAAAAGAGATTTCATGATAGACCATTCTTTAGGAGGGTTTCCAAAATTGGAAGCGCTTCTCTCTCTCCAAATCTTTTGGAGGATCTCAGTTCTTATAGCAGTCCATAGTGTTGACGAGCAAAAAATTGCCTCACCTAGAAGCACTTGCTTCCAATTGATCTGTTCCTCTAGCAATAAGATTTTTTCAAGAATCCACCAGATCAAGATGAATTTGGGGCACGAGAAGAAAATGTGTCCAAAATCCTCAACACTACGTTAGCACCTCTTAGACCATTTAGGGGCCCCACGAATTTTGCTAGCCGTTATATTGGTCCAGATTCCTCGGTGGAGGATTTGCCACATAAACATCGATTTTTTTATCTCGATGAGGGGGTGCCAGAGAGACATGAACTTCAGATCCCAACGCAACCCCGTCCAAGTAAGACACCACTTATTAAGCGTGATATGATAGTCCGAATTCTTCTTGATTCTAGGAATTTTGTTCAGGCTATTACCGTTGTGCCATTTGAGACCTTCATTGTGGAGAGGGGTCATGACTGATGAGGAGGCGGGTTTTTGAGCATTCATAAGCGATGCATCTACTCTGCAAAAGCATCCATTCTTTGAAGTTCACTCTACTTTTTGGATCGATATCCTCAAATCTAATCCATTGGCCAATTTCTTGGTTCTAGAGGTGTTTCCAATACCGGAAATCCTTGTTCCAGAGCTTTTTAGCTTTTTAGAGGTTGCAAGACTCCAAGCCTTTGACAAATTGAATCATTTTGCCTAATACCTGTTGCCCATTTCCAATCTTCATCAATTCTCACGAGCTGTTTGATCTTGTTCCAACTCTTCTAGAGAGAGCAAACCAGACTCGAGCCTTTAGGAGACACGAGAAGTGGGAAGAATAGAAGGGTGAGAAGGCCCAGGTCCTTCCAACCTGAGTGACCCACAATCATAAGAGCACTCTTGTTCTTGAAGATAAGCATGGCCCAGGAGGCCTCACTGTAACACCAAGCTTTGATAAGCCATTTAGCCACCAACTTGTTTGCCATGCCCTTAATGTGCAGAATGCCCAGACCCCCACGATCCTTTTGGCCAATACAAGTACTCCATCTAATTTTGGGGATCCCACTTCTATTGGGGTCACCCGTCTAGAGAAAGTTTCTGCATATTCTTTCCAATTCGATAATCTCTTGATCCTTCGATCTCGAACAAGAGAGAAAGTAAATAGTCGATGAGATGAGAAATGTATTAGTTACCATGGCGCGCCCCGCTAGGTTGATGTGCATATCTTTCCAGTAAGCAAGCTTGTTATCGAGCTTGGAGAGGATGCGATTCCATTGTTGGTGCATTGAAATGTCAAATCCCACAAGGATACCTAATCGGTGGCAGATTTTTCGTCTAGGGATCATTTGACAGCCCTCGTCAATCAGGAATCGGGGCGAAAATCTAGTAATGGCTCTGAAAGCAGTTTTAGAGTGGTTTATCTTGGATCCTGAAGCCACACATAATGTGTCCACGCATGTCCAAAAGGTAACAATGTTGATCATATTGTTATGCACAAAGGCATTCGTGTCATCTGGAAAATTTGGTTCTTGCAAGAATTCACTGAAATGTACATTTATGAGATCAGAGGCGCCATGATAGAAACCTTAGTAGTTTGCAAAACCACTACTGCATAAATCTTTTAGTAGCGTGCACGTCAAAGAATACAGTAACCACAAATGAATCAAAAGACGCGGAGAACAGGTAGCTCTAGTAGTGTTTAAACAGCTTTTTGTAATGTGCATTGCTATTTGTTTGTCATTGTTCATGAAACAAGTTCTATTGATTGTCTTGCGTCCAACTTGAATAATTACTAATTCTCTCGAATCATCACCCATAATTTTTTGCCACAAGTTTTGTTGAGCCCATTGCGTCCAGCTTGAATCATTACTAAGTCTTGAGTATCATCACCATATCAGCTCCCTTCAAGTCAAAATCACTAGCAATTTTCGCCACAAGCTCTATTGAACCCATTACTAATTGTTTGATATCATCATCAAATGAGCTTCCTTCAAGTTAAAATCACTAGCAATATTCGCCACATGTTCTATTGAAACCATTGGTCACAAGTTCTATTTAACCGATTTTGAATAGTTACTAAATCTTTGGTACATCACCATATCAGATTCCTTCATGTCGAAAACATGATCATTTTTCACCAAACGATAACGTCCAGCTTGAACAGTTATTAATTCTCTTGCATCATCAATATATCAGCTTTCCGGAACTCAAAAGCACTAGCTATTTACCCATTAAATAGACTTGCTTCCTCTAATAATGTCTTATTACTCTTCCTTTATAAGCGATGATGTTCCATTGTTACTAGATTCTGTACACTACTGCTTATGATGAGTAGTCGTGGATTGAACCACGAATGCTTCATTTATTGCCAATTATACCTTCTCTGTAGTGCCTGTGGAACTGAAACGCCTATCTAATCTCTCGCACATTACCTAACCTAATCGTAGTTGGTTAATATTATTTAATTAGCAACACGAATTTGTTATCTTTTGTGTAAAAAATCATTATGCTATGTGAAATAGAGTACTCACTTATATAGATCAATATGTATATATACATTATATATTTATATCCGATATGTATTCCCCAGTATGTTCTTATATATTCATGTATAAACTATTGTGAATTATTAGATATACATTATGCATTACGTTATTAGATAGATTATAGTTATATGTATATTATGCATTATGTATACATTGTTTAAGTATATCATATGTTATTAATATTTATTCATCTATAACCTGTTATATCGTATTATAAATTCGTTATGCTTTTAAACATTATCGTTGTAGATTCATATATAACGTATATACATTCGCTTTAATAATGTTTCATGTGCATAATTTACTACACATTCATATGTTTATACTTATGAAAAAATTCATTTACACGAACATGTACATGTAACAACACAAAATCAATACGTTTACGTGGCATACTATAGACTTGCACATTATACATTCACACATATCTCACATCTTGATATCACAGGTGCACACATTTCACTTCCCGTATCAATACAAAAGCAATTTTTCCATGAATGCTGTTGTTCACATTAAAAAATACCAAATTCATATACACATGTTGTCACAATCCGTTGTCATACGAAACCATAAGTCATCATATATATATATATATATATATATATATATATATATATATATATGTATATATATATGCAGATTGATAAGCTAGATAGGGAGAACTATCCAGATTGGTCCATGAGGATGGAGGCACACCTCATGAGCAAAGATTTGATGGCATTCATCACAGGAGAAGAAGAAAAGCCTGAGTTCGAAGATCCTAGTGTTCCAACTAGGGAAGAGCTTGCATATTTAAAGAAGTGGATGAAGAAGGATGCTCAAGTTCCATAGATTAATGGTGAGGAAGAGAGGAACATTTCAAATCAAGCCCAATGTCTACTCAATTCACTCTTGAGTGAGCGCTGAAGAACCACTATTTTCTTGAAGAGAGCATCTTCATTCTACTTATTCAAATCAGCTTTATCCATATTCATGTGACACGTGGGTCACATGGACCCTAAATTATGCAAAGCCCAATTTTGGGCTCAAGTTCATGAAATATTTGGGGCGTTCAGAACTTTAGACTTTTACCTGTTTTCTTTTTCATTTGATGTTTTGTTTTGTTTCTTTTTCAGTCGATGGAAATTCTTAGGGAATAAAAAGGGAAGGAGAGAGAAGAGCACAAAAGAAAACACACAACTAGAGAAGAATAGAAAGAAAGAGAAAGGAAAGCAAAAGAAGTATCAAAAAGCCAACGTTGAGAGCGCATGTTGCTGACCAAGGTATACAGAGCAGACTCGAACGATAGATTTAACCACTATTATGACAAATTTATTTCGTATAATAGTTAACAACGCTTCTATGTACTTTTCGCATTGCAATGGAATCAATATAAACCTTCTGTGTCTTAATCTTAATATCTGAATTCTACTTGATTGTTAACTCTAAAGGAAAAGGTTCTCTTACTTGCCTCACTGGTTTGAGTGCCTAGGAATACCTAGTGAAGTATCTGCATTTTCATATCTATTTAATGTGGTTGAATTGTGGGACGTAACACCATGTTCGATTTATTTTGTTAACTTTTCCGTATTATTTTCACATGGTTTCCGTGATTTTTTCAGACACTGTCAAGGCTCATTCAAGCCTATGGTAAGACGTTCCCATAGTTTAGTTTTTTCATGTGCCGAAGAATGTGCAAGAAAATCAACCCAACGAGTTTAATCATTCACAAATAGCAAGCCAACCTAATATGGTCTCGACAATATGCAAGGCAAAAACAAATACTCCCTAGTAGCCTACAATGGTGAATCTTAATGACGTGGTGTAAACAAAATCACACATGTATACAAGCCAATGAAGCATAAAAATTCCAATGTCATATATTAGCTTCCGCACAAAACCCAATGAGGAATTCAATCACTCAATGTGGTAAATCAAAACCATTGTGGTATAACAAACCCAATGAGGTAGCCTAATATGACATTTAAATCCCATGTAAATGTCCAATGTGACATGCCCAATGTGGCTAGCAACTATGCACAACTAGTGTCTTTCAATGCTTGGAAAATTGTAATCAACTTTGTCAATATTCTTGTAATCAACTTTGTAAATATCTGACCTTGTCAAATGCTCTTTTATCAGGGCACTTGTCAGTATCCATGTACACCATCTTCAATGCCTAAGGCTAACCTTATATATATATATATATATATATATATATATATATATATATATATATATATATATATATATATATATATATATATATATATATATATATATATATATATATATATATATATATATATATATATATATATATATATATATATCCATTCTTCTAGTTAATGGAATGAGGTGCACTTATTTTCCAATTTGTGCGTACGGTTATTTCTCTACCTCTCTTTCTCTCTGCAGAACGCCAAACCCATAGCTTCTATCTGTGCGCTAGTGTTTCACAAAGGACATGGCGACAATACTCAAGATGATGCAATGTGCCAAGTTCCAACCATGCACACGTAAGGATGGATTCGATGGCATTAAACGAACTTCCAAGATCCTAGACAAGAAAAAATGATGCCATGGAGCCCACTATTTCCATTTATCGAAGGTACACGTGGGCAAAATTGTGCTGCACATCCTCGATGAGGTCATTTCAAGCAATGAATTTATAATTTTGCCCACGAACTGAGGACCATGTAGTTGGACAAGAAGATCCCTTCTACATTCCATCAACACATCTGGGCATCGGTCTTTCATGCATGTGCGGATGGCCACATAGTCGATTCCCGCTGCCCATTGAGTCCCTATATGATCCCTGGGTGATAACATGGCCGACTCGTTTTCCTACTTTCTAGGCCAAAACTCTACTCTATTGGGTCCGCAACTATCTAGCAAACAATCTGCAAGGCAGCAGCATGTTGTGAAGGCAAGCTCTCCCTCTTCATGGTCTCAATGCACCTCCCCAACATCCTTCCACTGTCTATGGTAGACTATTGACACAACTTCGTCTGCTCCCATTTGCAATGCTCAATTGGGCATGTACTGGCGCTCGAAAACATTGTCGTTCCAACATCTATTGGATGTGCATCCCGTTGATGTGGCAACATAGGAATCGCGTGTCGATTGGAGCACTCAGCACCTCAACACTTGTGATTCCTCGAGCCATGTTGCCTTCCGACTCGGAAATTCAAGTATTGCAAGTCAAAATAACGAATGAAGCAATGGTGGTACTGTTTGGGCCAGTGGTGCACTATAAGTATAAATCTCCCAACTAGACTAGGCAATGCCCACGTCGAACGCGCTGAAGATCACGGTTGAGGCATTGAACTTGCAAAACGAGCATTTTACGGTGTAGTATACATTGCATTTCATTCATATATTTAGGAGTCCGAATTGCAAGCGATCAATTGGACATATTTACTATGTATGCACCTCATTTTGGTTGGTGCAGACTCTGTGTGACAGAAAATTAGATGCATCTCTTTTATATTGTACTCATTCAGGCTCTCATAGTGCCACTTTTGCATCAGATTGCTATGCTATGGGTGCCTCTAGTCTATGTGATGAGAATGAGCCTGTTTCGTTTGATGAAGCATAAAATTCAGAAAATTAGAACGTTGCTATGCAATCTGAATATGATGCTATAATGAAAAATGGTACTTGGTCTTTATGTGACTTGCCTCTTGACAAGAAAGCCATTGGCACTAAGTGGGTATACAAGCTTAAGCGTAAGCCTGATGGAACATTTGACAAGTATTAAGCTTGGCTTGTTGCAAAGGGTTATGTGTAGGAAAGAGGCATTGATTTTGATGAGACCTTTGCACCTACATGCCGAATGACTACTGTTCGTAGCATTTGTGTACTTGAAACTCATCATGGTTGAAATTTACATCAGTTGGACATTAAAACTACATTTTTGAATGGTAACTTGCATGAAGAAGTGTATGTTTCAGCCTTGTGGCTTTGTGTAGAAAGCGCGTGAAAACCAGGTGTGCAGGTTAAAGAAGGCATTATATGGTTTAAAGCAAGCACCACGTGCTTATTATCAAAAGATACATGCCTATCTGATTGCACATGGATTTGAGAACAGTCCAACTAAAAGCACCTTATATGTTAAGCGTGCTAATGATGTGCTTTTGATCATTGTTGTGTATGTTGATGACATGCGACTCACTAGTAGTCATGAGAACCATATTGTTGATTTTAAGGTTGATTTGCATGCCTCATTCGAGATGTCTAATTTGGGGCATTTGCATCATTATTTGGGCATTCAGTTTATGCAAGTTGGTGGCGGAATCGCTTTGCATCAAACGAAATACATTGACACATTATTGTAGTGTTTAGGCCTTGAAGACAGTAAACCTATTACCACTCCTATGGAGACAGGTTTACGACTGAGTCTTCATGATGTTGGAGATGCATTTGATGTTGTTCTCTATCAACATGTTGTTGGATGCTTGATTTATTGGGCCACATATTCAATTTGCTATCTCACATATGAGCAGGTTTATGCATTGCCCAAGTGTCAAGCATTGGCAGGCGGTTATGCGCATCTTTCGCTACTTGATTGGTACCCGACTACTTAGATTGTTTTATCCAAAGGGGGGATCACTACTACCAGATTTACATGTTTTTTCTAGCTTTGACTGAATTGGTTGCTATGACACTCATGTGTGCACTAGTGGCTTTTGCTTCATGCTTGGTAGCTCATGTATATCTTGGTTAAGCAAGAAGAAGTCTACTATGGCCACTTCTAGTTGTACGGCTGAGTATAGGGAAGCTTTCACCGTCACTATTGAGTGTGTGTGGCTCAGATGCCTTATGGCTGTTTTGGGTGTTGGTCAGTCTTCTGCCACCACCATCTTCATTGACGGTCAGAGGGCATTGGCAGTTGCGAGGAACCCTATGTTCCATGCTCGCACTAAACACATTGAGGTGCATTATCATTATGTCAAGGAGAGGGAGAGGTTCTCTACTGGAGAGATGAGCTTGGCATATGTGTCCACGCAGGAGAACATTGCAGACCTTTTCACGAAGGCTCTGCCTAGGGAGAAGTTTGAAGCTTTCCACAAAGCTTTGGGCTTACTTCCATTTGTGGATTGATTCCACATAGCTTGGCACTTCCTTATACATGAGTGCCAACTCCTTGTGCACTGCATCACTCCTAGGGGGATCTGTTGATATATTTAGGTAATGATGTGTGTGAACACACTAGGACCGCCTGAGCACTTTTTTCCCTCTTTAGGAAGTTTTTTACCCCGGCTTCTATATACACATTGCCCTAATGGGTTACCTATCTTTGTACATTCTATTGGTAATACATATAGTATTGTGTGTTGTGCTCCAAGCTTCTTCTTCTTCCTTGTGTTGTTCGCATGCTTCCGTAGACCTTGAATTCCAACACGTCTAACTTGTGCAATGCAAAACATAAATCTAGACTAATACAAAAAGTGTTTTGGTTGCATTATCTCTTCGCATCTCTTGAAGTACTAATGTATTCAATGATCAATTTTACAATGGTCACTAGTTGTTGCACTATGTATGTACTAAAGTTTGTTAGTGCAAAATATGCAATGCAAAACAAAAATCTAGACTAGTACAAAAAGTGTTCTAGACTAATACAAAAAGTGTTTTGGTTGCATTATCTCTTCGCATCGCTTGAAGTACAAATGTATTCAATGATCGGTTTCACAATGCTCACTAGTTGTTGTGCAATGCAAAACATAAATCTAGACTAATACAAAAAGTGTTTTGGTTGCATTATCTCTTCGCATCTATTAAAGTACAAATGTATTCAATGACCAGTTTTACAATGCTCCCTAGTTGTTGCAATATGTATGTAGTAAAGTCTATTAGTGCAAAATATGCAACACAATGAAGTGTAATGGAGTAAGTAGTGTGGTCTAAGAGGATTCAAAAACATAACACACACTAGATGATTCAGGTGTGATTGCCCACTCCAAAACCCCTTGTTGCACTAAACTTTGAAGCACCAATTCAAAGCAAAGATGTGTAGGGTGACGACCATAACAATTTCGGCATATCCTAAGAGGTTGATTTTATTAAGGACATCAATCATCTCCCTATTATCTCATTTTCTCTAGTTACAATTGCTTTGCTATTGGCTCAATAATCTTGCCTATTAGGGATTGAGGAGATGGATTTTTAAGCTAAAGCTTCATTTCTTGCAATTGACACAAGTATCTTCAAATCAAGAGCTAAGTATCTTCAAATCAAGAGCTACGTCATCCTCTAGATCTATTCATTTTTTATGCACTCATTTAATGTTGCTAGGATATGATTCTTGAATAGGGATCTCAACTACTGATTGTTTATGCATTCCCAAGAATTTGATATTAACTTTTGTTCTAAAGGTGTCTCTTGAGTGAAGTATATATCTACATATGATTCATATCCCCTTATAGGGATTCTAATCTTTGTTTTGAGATTTGTCGTATGAAATCTTCTATCAAGGTATTCAAATCCCTAAGGGGGCATATTGCTAAACGTTGTAAACAAGTTTGAGTCATCCCTACCAACCTCTAGTCAAAAACTTCATTCTAAGTGAAGTCAATAATTTTCTCATAATTAGGAAGTTGTCTAAATTTTTCATATGATCATAAGGATTTGATGTTCCATCATAGAAGTTTTTCATGCACTCTACCACTTACGATGGTCAAAGATTTCTACAAAATCCTTGGGGTTGGTGATTTTGATTTCTAGCTTAATTCGCAATCTGATTCCCTATTCCAATATGTATCAATTATAATAATCTTTGAATTTTAGACATCCCCTCAAATGTCACATTAGTCATAGGCGTTACTATCATATTTACACCTTTAAATTCTTCATCTTGAGTCTTACTTGGATTTTCATCCAAGAACATCCTAGAACTTCCTTGCACCCTTGCTATGGAAGGTTCTTGATTTCTAAGGGCCAATTTTCCTAACATAGCCCTTTCTACCTTAGTCACATGCCAATATTGAATTTTTCTTTATCAATGTATTAGGAAGTATGATAAGTGAGATGATGCTCTTGTATTCATAGATCATTACCCATTAAAGAGGTGTTCATTTAGATTTCATCGCTAAAGATGTCTTGGAAGTCCTATCTTTAAATAGATATTTTTAGGTTTCCTTTCTTAGCACTAACATAATTCTAATTATATTAATCAATGTGGTATGCACCTTGGGTGTGGATTGGAATTCCTTGAACTTTTCATTTTTAAACATCATATTTTCTATTCGATACCATTCCCCATACATTGTTGGAATGCTAAATAATATTCCTGATAGTATCTCACATGATATTCCACTACAAAATGTGTGGCAAATACAATCACGTCCAAATTCTTGAGCCCAACTTCTACTCAAGACATCTGAATAGGTATCTATGCTGAAGGCATTGTACTTTACTAAATTACAATATTGTCTTGTAATCCTTGCTAGATGGACTAGCTTTCTCTTGATTGATGGGAACACCTTGCATATTTGATGAAGCATACAAATTTTCCCGCTCTACTTTAGATTCACTACTAGTTGTATTTGGACCAACCCATGATCTCCTCATATTACTTTTTCCTATGGAGGATATGTGGATTCTCATAGACCTTCTCTAGTCAATTGTTATATCAAACTATGACTACATTAATTAGTTAATACACCACTCAGCTTTTGAGTTTCCATAGCTACTCTATCTACTTAGTCAAGCAACCTTGCACCTAATCTCTTCTTGAATTCTTCACATAAGAGTAGAAAAGATCCCAATTCCTCTTATAATGGATCCCAAGTGGTTTGTGTTTCACATTTGATTAAGGTTTAAACAACCATTGCTTGAGCCTCCTCAAATTGGCTATGCAAACTAACTTGTTTTCCTAGTAACAAAATTCCACTTATCTCCATGAAATCTCACTTTACAAAGTGAGAATGGTACTTCTTTGATCATTTATGCACAAAATGGTAATCTTGACTTTCAAGACTTGAGTCTCTAAAATTTGTGATGTCAAAAGCATCAAAGTGACACTATGTGAGAAAAAATAGGTCATTCAAAGGGTAAATTTTCCCTGGACAAAAAGTTCCTACAAGTTGCAATGCTTCCCTTTTTAAGTTATTTTCATGTTTTTTCAATATCCCACATAAAATTACAAAAACCATGCATAACGGTTATACAACCAAACTCCAAAATAGATCTAGCTATTAAGTGACAAGAAGGTTAGAGCTTTGAAGTCTACTTTTCCAAAGTCACAAAGCTAACTTGAGAGCTTGAAATCCAAAAGTTAAAGTGGCTAAAATCACTAGTGTGGCCCCTCTCTAGATGACAGAGAAATTACACTAGGAGGAATGTTTCCACAATCTGGAATAATTCCTTACTAGGCTAATCTCAAGATTGTCACTTAGAACTTTAGAACTCTCCATAAGAACACTCGAAATCATTATGAATGTTGAAAGACACTCATGCAATGGACAATTGATATCACACATACTTCAAGAACTATTCAGGTCGAAACAACCTTTTAAACCCGCAATGCTAAAAATAAACCCTTTCTCTAACATTATTCCCAAAATCAATACCTTCATTCATGCAAACTCACGATCCCTTCCCTTTTCAAACAGTTTGTATTATAAAGTTGCACCGCCATCGATAGTTTTCCCACTCGCTCTAATGAGTTTTATAAAATTGCACCTATGCTATGTTTTTGACCCATGTTTTTTCTTGGACTCCTTTGCCAAAAACGGGTTCACTTTGGGAAGAATTGTTTAACGTAAACTTGAAAATCGTAGTCCTGCTTTCTTTTCGACGTTAACCACTAGGTTTTGCCCGTAAAATATATTGAAGACCAGTTTTGCCCGTAAAATATATTGAAGACCAGTGAAACCAATAAAAAAACTTGGTCAGACTTGCAGTTCACAACACTCGCTTTCACATACAATGTTACGTGCACATACTCAATCACTTTTTCAATCCTTCAACTTTGTTTATATCCACAATCAATTCCTAATGTGATGGATCAGTGTCTTTTGCTAGACGCGAGACATGTCTTCTATTTCAAAGATGCCCACTCATCTATTTTTCTTCACAAACTTCAATCTTTCCATGCCAGATGTAATACAACGTAAGGATCGATCCTCATAAATCTTATCACCCTTACTAGCTGCTTGTGAACACATAATTCTTCCATATATAACTAAACCATCATTAGCAAATATACATATAAATATCATTAATAAACTCTACGTCCTCAGAGAAACTCTTTGTGCATCTTATTTCTAAAGTGATTTTGCATAACAATATTTCTGGGAGCTTGAACCATAGAAAATTAAGCTTCACTATTCTCTTGTGCTTTGGATAATACGTACATATTACATTTCTGATATATCGATCACTGTTCCTGGAAAAACCTTCAAAAATGGTAAATATTTCCTAGTTTCTAAATCATACATAAGATTCAGATTTTTTGACTGTAATAGATAACATGTAAGGAACTAAGTTTCAAGGCATGAATTCATGGTGTAGTAGCTTAGAATTTCAAAAATTAATTCAAGATTGGTTAGCCAAAACCCAGGCTTATTTGAATCTGATTTCAGTGCGATTTACAGGGAAACTGCTAAGCATCAATGTATAACTAATGCTTAATGGAATAAACTAAGTGAAACAGTGCAAATATTGATATGTTGTTTTTGTGACATGCTAGCTTGAGAAAGCCAACAACAGATGCCCAACGGCTTTAAGACAGGAGAAAAATAACCCATAACCTCTGTATCGAAAACAGTTTTAAAGAAATTGTGGAGTATTCGCCCTTGTTATTGAGGAACATAAAATGTGGAATTCAAAAGATGACTCAAAGATTGAAGTATGAGCATCAATATGCCTCAGATTACCAATAAATTGAAGATATAGTAAAGCATTGAAGCCAGACGCATGCTCAATTTGAATGAATTTGTTCCCTGTACATCTTTTCATCAGTAATCAGCGGAGGTATTACCCATGATCCCATTGGGTGACTTGGTGAGGATTTTCCACCACCTGCATTGATCAGACCATATTTCAAATATATTTTGAATTGAATTCCTCTCCAAGAACTAGATGTTCACCATCAAGTTTTAGAACCAATAAAACGTCTTTTTATACTGTTTCTCATATGCATTGATAAAAAAAATACATTTCCCCAAAGAAAAAAGAATATAGATGTTCACCTTCAGTAACTGCCTGCTGACAACGACTTTGATAATTACATGCCAAGGATGGTTCCAGTTTCTTAAAAAGCTCATTATACTTGGCCTCAGCTTCGGAAATGAACTGAGCCTGTAACAACTAAAATTAGGACAAATCTACATGCCATAGCTAGCCATTTCTTATCCCAGCCATAATACATCCATTCCTGCCATTATGGTTTTTCATTCCTACAATGCATTGAATACTAAATATAGTTACGGCCAGAATCAATGACTGTTGATAATTTCTGCACCAGAAAACATTATGTCATATTCCACATCCCCCTTATTTCATTACGTCCAATATACAGCTGGTGATGTGTAGTTTAGATATCTCTGTAACATCATATGAAAGGCGAAAATAAAAGGTTCAAAGTAGACCTATCAGAGAAATCGGAATAACATGTGATTTAATGAGAGTCTATTTCCGCAATTTTCTCTTTCGCAAATGCATTCAGAAATCTTAGCTCAATTTTGTATCTTGGCAAATCCATATATGGGCTCTAAAAGAAGGCTCTGTCAAAGGGGAATTCTGCTTACTAGCTGAGGATAAGCAGTATGGCTCTTGCATCAAATAGTAAATGTTTTTCAGAGATTAAGAAATTAGATGAAAATGACTTTGATCACAGGAAGACGCATATGCAGGAATATACCTTTCAAAAGAACGTGGGGAACCAATTTTGGGTTCTAGACCAATATCAACATCAGATAATAACTGAACAAAGCTCAACAGGAGAAGTTGAATATTCATAGAGCTTATATGGCTATAAATGGTTACTGATATATGGCAGAAGTTGAAGACAACATTTGAGAACAACATGTCAATAAATGAAGTACTTTTGATGAGAAAACTTATAAAAAACTTGCCACCATTTGATGGCAAACTCTAAGCAATCTCCCTCCTTATGATCCATCTTGATTCTTGGGAGGCATTGCTTCTCTCGCTTAGTAACTCTCTTACTCTAAGCTATGATGAAGTCAAAAGCTCATTTTTCAATAGAAATCACAAGGGAAGCAATGAGTCAAAATATATTGCAAGAGGTAAGTCCCAAAAGGAAGGCAAAAAGGGGCATAAAAAGCCATATTCCAAATATTTCATAAAGCAACGAGAGAGGAAGAAAGAGATATTGATGAAAGAGAAGAAAAAGAAAAAAGACAAGGCAAAGCAATCTTCCATAGAGAATGAAAAAGGCTAATGTTTTAACGTTATTATCATAAAGCTATTTTATGCTGATGAGATCCTTGCGGCAAAAACTAGGCAATACTGCATTGGAGCACATTCTTATTGCACGACAGTGAAGCAACACATATGTGCATTGCGGATTCTAAAGCG
>CM035413.1:158379851-158407351 GCA_020310875.1 Ceratopteris richardii
TCATCTCTTTGCTCCTCGGTGACAAGAGTGCATTCCCTTATCTCTTGCATAGCTCTTCTCATGATATGGATGAGAAGACCGAGAGTAGCACCTTCACAATCCGTCATGCGTAGAGCTTTGTAGATAGGTGTGATGACACCTAAAATAGCTCTCACACCATCCCAAAAGCTCTCATCCAAACATAACCTTTGCATGCTTTTTGACTCCTCCGATGTGCTCTCATCCCACTCCATCCAAAAGGTAGATACCACCGTTTGTCGTAGAGGCACTTTCACTTCAAGCAACCTTGAAAGGACAATCCACATGTATGCAAAGCGTGTGGTGGCGGGCTTCTTTATTTCAAGCTTGCTATGCTCTCTAAACATAGCCAACACTTTCACTTTTTGTGTGAAAAATGTAACTATGTTCGAGGCTTGTAGTGTGCAAGCTTTCACCCATGTTAGCTTTCCAATATCCTCCATGAGCAAATCAAGACAATGGGTTGCACATGGAGTCCACACAATATGTGGATACTCACCCTCCAAAAGCTGCCCCATATGCCTACAATTGCTTGCATTATCGGTGACAACTTGCACTACATTTGATGAACCCACCTATGCATAAAATCCATAAATTAGTGTCAAAATATCAAAATGAAATTAAAATAAAATAAAAATTTAAAACTTACTTCTTCAATGGCCTTCTTGATATGCCGATAGATGAACACTCCGGTTGTCTTCTTTCCCTTCTTTCCAACCTCAACGGCACGTAGGAAAAAAGTACCAATAGCTCATGACACAAGAATATTAATTATGCCTCTATTTTTTCTATCTCTCCATCCATCCGAGAGGATAGTGCATCCATACCTAAACCATTTCTCACGCATAGGGGCAAGTGAGAGATCTATTCTTTTCTTCTCCTCATCAATCTTGGTTGTCCTCATATCGGAGTAGCTAGGTCCACTCCATCCTTGAGATGGACCCACTTCACTAATTGCTTTCACCATAGTCTTCCATTGGTTTGAATTAAGAAGATTAAATGAGAGATTTTCCATAATTACCGTTCTTGCAATCTCTATGTCGGCTATCTTTTGTTTCTCTTTGATCCATGTGAGAGACGACTTTACATGCCCGGGAGCTTGCCCTAATCCACTTTGCCTCATTGATTGTGACTCTCTTTGTAATGGTGATTGTGAGGATGAACCAACATTTGAGTCATGAAAAGGTGATTCCTCTTCATGTGAAGAAGTAGAGATCGTTGCACGAGAAGAATGGCTTGCATATCCTCTTACCGATGTAGGTAATGTGCTAGGAGATCCCATCATTTTTTGCCTAATCTCGGATGCAATATGATCGGGAATTTCCTTGCATGCGGCCACTTGCCCTCCAAGCTTGCTTATGTGTTGAAGTAGCCTTGTGGCCCCGCTTGTGTATCGCTTGCCACAATATTTGCAAGTCCAATGATGGGAATTGGACTTCTTTGTGTCTTTCTCCACCCCAACACAATGGAGATCAAAAGCCTCATGCTTTTCTCTCACCATGTTGCTTAGAGAAAGGTTAAAGCTGAACTAGAAGAGAAAGGTTTGAAGCGAGCTTGAGAAAGCTTGATAGAGCTTGAGATAGAGCTTGAGAGAGGCTAGAGCTTGAGGAATCTTAAGTGTGTGTGTGTGTGTGTGTGTGTGTGACATGTGTGTTTGAACTTTGAAGATGGGAGATGGTAGACCGTAGTAGACTCGTGAGCGGCTGCAGAAAATACCCGAACGCGCACTCTGAAGTGACCAAAAGTTAACCAAACGAATACCTATAGGTCTTTTTTTTTCGGAAAAAAAAATCGTACAAAATCGTACGAGAACGTATCGTACGGTACCTGCCAGAAAATACGTACGAATATATTCGTACGCGTACGAATAGCAACTATGTATATATATATACATACATACATACATACATACATACATACATACATACATACATACATACATACATACATACATACATACATACATACATATATATATATAATATATATATATATATATATATATATATATATATGTGTGTATGTATATATATATATATATATATATATATACACACATACATAAATACATACGTACACACACACACGCATATATATATATATATATATATATATATATATATATATATATATATATATATATATATATATATATATATATATACACACATACATAAATACATACGTACACACACACACGCATATATATATATATATATATATATATATATATATATATATATATATATATATATATATATATATATATATATATATATATATATATATATATATATATATATATATATATATATATATATATATATATATGTATATATGTATATATATATATATATATATATATATATATATATATATATATGTATGTACATATATGTGTGTGTACGTACGTATGTATATATATATATATATATATATATATATATATATATATATATATATATATATATATATATATATATATATATATATATATATATATATATATATATATGTGTATATATATGTGTGTGTACGTATGTATGTATGTGTGTGTGTGTGTGTGTGTATATATATATATATATATATATATATATATATATATATATATATATATATATATATATATATATATATATATATATATATATATATATATATATATATATATATATATATATATATATATATATATATATATATATATATAAAGGTTCGGGGGGGGGGGATTTGTCTCCGAACTCATGCCCCTGTACAGTATTGGATGTTATTTTTAGGACTTCTAGAAAGCTTTTCACATAGATGCTATAGCCAAGTTAGTGCATCATTTGCAGGCATTGGGAGTACTCACAGTGTTCCGCATTATGAATCTCTTTACTTTGGCTGCTATTGGCCTTCTGGTCAGAATAAGACAATGATCCATGCAAAGTATAGAATACATAAATAAAGCAAGATGATTCTCATCAGCAAAACGAAAGTATCAACCTTTGTACATATGTATGTATGATGGTCAAACTGCAAAAACAAGGGGAACAGGTACAACACATCGTTCAAACTTCCGTAGTACACATGAACTAAGGTGGAATGGTACGTTCAGTTTGGTACCTACGGTTAGCATACAAATCGAGATCCAACGGAGCCTTGAGGTTTGGTATGTTCCGTATGTGTGTGTGTGTGTGTGTGTGTGTCTGTGTGTGTTTATGTGTACATATATGTGTATATGTATGTGTATGTGTATGTGTATGTGTATGTGTATGTGTATGTGTATGTGTATGTGTATTGTAGATCAATTTCTTGATCTATATGCTCGATGTGGTGTGTCCTCTTAAGTGCAATATGCACTATGGGTTGCAATTTGAAGACTCAATGGGGAAGAAAAATAGCATGTACAATGACACAATGAAATAAGAGAAAGAAGCTGAAATTAGGAGTTTAGGAGTACAAACAGCACAAAAGAGGATTAGGAAACATAAGCATACACCTGCATTCTCAATGCTTGACTTCGATTCTAAACATACATGCTCAAGACTCTAGTCTTCCAACTAGCTTCCCACAAGAAGATTGGCCAATCACTGCTTGCCCACTACTCACTCAGAGTGCCAAGCTAGCTGATTCCAAATCTACCAAGAGATGCACTAGTGGTAAGCTAAGAGCTCTACACACACAAAAGAAGGCAAAGCTTCAGCTATGCATTCCTTCCTCAAGTCTCTCTCTAAGCTTGTATCTGCTTTTCCTCTCCTGTCTCCCTCTTTTGATGATGAAGAGGTCTACTTATATAGTTTTTCTGAAAGTGAAGGATAGCAAAAGGGGACAAAATTAGTTTCTTCTTTGGCAAAGAGCATCTGACACTTTTGACAATTTTGGTACTCTAGAAGCTTCCTTCTTGGTCCACTTTTCCTACGCCGTCACTATCTTCCAAATTTTTGTATTCGGCGCCCTCCACCGTCCATGAGTTCTCCGCGTGCAAGAGGCTGAAAACTTAGACTATATGGAGATCTGGGAAATTTAGTCGCTTTTTCAAGTGAAAAGGTAGACTAAATCAAAAGTATACCCTTTTCTTAAAAATTAGACTACTTTTGAAGTAAGTAGACTAACTTCATAAAATTGGCGAACTTTTGAGTAAGTCGAATAACTTGTAAAATTTGACTAAAAAAATCGACTATTTGGTCAACTTAGGAAAATTAGACAACTTAGAGATTTGGCTAAAAAAATCGACTATTTGGTCAACTTGGGAAAATCGACTAATTGGACAACTTAGGAAAATGGACTAATTGGACAACTTAGGAAAATTAGACAACTGGAGAATTAGACGACTTGGGAAAATAGGTGAAATGGGAATTTAGACAACTTGGGAAAATAGGTGAAATGGGAATTTAGGCAACTTGGAAAAAGAGGTGAAATGGGAATTAGACAATTTGGGAAAATAGGTGAAATGGGAAAATAGGCAACTTGGGAAAATAGGTGAAATGGGAATTTAGTCAACTTGGGAAAAGAGGTGAAATGGGAATTTTGGCCTTCTTCATGAGCTGGATCCTGCTTCCATTTTCTTGCTCTTCACTTCTTCTCCTTCTCCTTTTGTTCGAAATCGAGGTAACTTGCCTTATGCTTTCCTTCTGCATCTTGAAAAGCAAAACAAAAAAAATACATTATTTTAAGGGTGTATCAAAGTACCCCGCTACAGGTTGCCCACCACTTAGACATTCTCCGTCCTCGAAGAAAATATGGATGTCTTTTCTTTCTCTTTCTTTTTTTTTTTTGGTCTCCTTTTTTTTTTTTTTGGTCTCCTTTTTTTTTTTTTTTTTTGTCTCTTTTCTCTCTTTTCTCTTCTTCTTCTTCTTTTTTTTTCTTTTCTTTTTTTTTTTTTTTTTTGAAAGAATATAAGTGAGAGATAATACGGAAAAAGGAAGACATTTGCAAGTAAACTGCATACATGCTTCTTACAAAAGGAAGTAACTAGACAAAAAGATGGCGGATACAAAGTAAAAGAAACATCTAATGCTATCCACTTCCCTTCCTAACTAGGGTGTGTTTTGGGCCGCCATAAAGAGAGTTTTTGCCTTGTCATGGATGTCTTTATAGAACGTTGCTTCCCTCCTCAACTTCTCGTTCTCCTCTTTGAGTTCCTGGTTCTTCTTCTCTAGTTGCTTGTTCTGTTCTTCTAAGTCTGCGATCCGTCTGTGAAGCTGAAGTACTTGTTGGTTTGCCTCCCCCACAAATGAGGAGATCCCTTTGTGATAGTCATGGAGTAGTGAGAGAGATTCTAACGTGTTTCTTGCATGAAGGTTTGCTATATGGATGTTTTCTAATGCGGGGATTGCATAAGTGGACGAACAAGATGTTAGTGGAGGTGTGCTCTAGAATGCATGGGTTGGGTGGAGGTGGAGTGCATATGGGAACTGGAAGGGGTAACTAAGATGGTGGGAGGAAGTGAACTTGGTGATGGCATAGGAGGAGGTATGGGAGGTATGGGGATAGGTGGGACATGGATAGGTGTATGATGAGGTTGGATCGAAGGTGACATACGTGGTGAAGGAATGTGGATAGGAGATGATGCATGTGGAGTGGAAATAGGAGGAGATGGTGGTGGTGTGGGTGGATTATATGAAGCACTATGGTGAGTGTGAGCCTGAGGATTGGGAGTCTTTTTCCGTGCATATGTACGTGAAGAGGAAGGGGGATGAGTACCTTTTGTTGCAGCATAACCTTGATCACCAATTGGAAGGGCTCGGATGTCTTCTAATGCATCGCCTTTTACTCGTGCTCGTTTTACCAGGAGCTTCTTTCTTACAGGAGTGGATGTATTGCGCTTCATGGAAGATGGTTGACCCACATTCTTTGGTATTTCCGTAAGTCTCGATGGTAAATCCTTTAGCCACAAGAGTATCACAGAAGAGTAGACATGAAATTTCTTTGCGTCTTTTTGCACCTGTACTGCATGCCTTTTCCTTTTTTCCATGATGGATGCCCATATTAGATGATGAAAGGGATATGGACACACCCAAGCAAGACATAAAAGCGCGTCACAAGCAGCCATATTGTTGAACGGGAACTTGGATTCGACCCTTCTTAAGAGGATAAAATACTGACATGCACATAAGATGTGATAGTACCTTTCTGAGAGGTCGTTGGCAGTGAACAACTTTGCACATTCCTCACATACCTTGCTTGCGTCGACTCCTAAGTATGACCTCCCTGGCAGAAGCCGTTCTGACTCTTTCATCCCCACGACCTTGTTTAGCATTTTCTTCGTGAGAGTTCCTGTACTAAAGTGAGGGAAAGACTCTAAGAAGTCAATCACACCTCGTTCGTTGCAATATCTTTGGTCGGTACTTTGGCAATCTCTGTGAGGTGCATAGTGTGCAATTCATCCGCTGTGAAGATCACTTCCAAAGATGCTGGTGGAAGAGCATCGTGGGCGATCAAAGTGAGTGAATTTTCTCCATCACTTGATGACTGGGCTGAACCGGAATCTTGCTCATATGGTTGATCATCGGAGTCATTGCTTCCCATTGAGTTCCTTGAAGATGATGAATGTGACATGATACTTTGTGATTGGCTGCTCTTTTCTTTTGGTAAATGCTCACCTTGCAAAATTTTTTTACTTGCATAAGAAGTAGAATTTTTTGTGACCTTGCTACTGTGTAAGGTCAATTTTCAGCAAGATTTATCTGCTTCATCTTAGATCCAAGAACTCTTAAAGCCGGAAGCTGGATGAGCAGCGCGTGAGCTGGAGAGATCAGCAAGTCGATGGACTAGAGAGATCAGCAGACAAGGGAGCAGCGAGTCGATGGATCTCTCCAAGTCGATGGACTAGAGAGATCAGCAGACAAGTGAGCAGGCGACTAGAGAGATCGGCTGAGCCATGGATGGATGCGCAAGCAGCAAGGATGCGCAAGAAGCAAGGATGGAAATGTAAAAAAATCGACTTTGCAAGTAGACTAAAAAAATCGACTTCTCAAGTAGATTATCTTGGAAAAAATCGACTTATGTTATGACCACAAAGCGCTTTATGACCCCTAAAAATGGACTTTGACAATTTAGACGACGAAAAAGACAAAAAATTGACTTAACAGCATTAAAGAAATCGTCTTTTAATATATAAAGAACATAAATCGACCTAAACCTTAAAAATATTCGACCTTCTCCTTTAAAAAATCGACCTACCAACTTAAAAACAAAATCGACCTAAACTTGGAAAACAAAATCGACTCGACCCGGAGGAAAAAAAAATCGACCTTTCTCTAAAAAAAATCGACTTTTTTTTATGGAGTAAAAAATCGACTAAAAAAATTCGACCTTTTTTTTTTCTTTTTTTTTTAGGTTGAAAAAAAATCGACCTTTCTTTAAAAATTCGGCCTGAAAAATCGACTTTTTTTTTTTTTTTTTTTTTTTTTTTTTTTTGGGGGGGGGGGGGGGGGGGAACAAATGACCTATTCATAAAATTGACACCGATCAAAAAAGAAATGGACTCCAATTCAGATGTCAAAAAGGACTTATGCATATGGTTGAGACATCTAGTGGATAGAGATGATGGGTTTTATTGATGGGGACTATAGTAAGTGTAATAGAGTATCAAGACGGGACATGGTATTTACAGAGTTCCTATAGTAGTGATTCACTATCTCATTTTGTTTCTTGGTAGGGTTTGAGACGTGAACGGTTCACCAAAGGAATTTGGGTCCCTCCAAGAGTAGAGAGACCTACCGCACCTTGGGGAAAGATCTCTTTTACCTTGTAAGGACCTGTCCATCCAGTGGATAACTTCTTTTCCTTCCTGTTGTACAACCTTGGTTGATATAGCAGGACCAATGATCCTTCCTTGACTTCTATTTTCCACAGATTTCGGTCGTGCCATGCTTTCTGCTTCATCTGCTCTTTCTCGGGAGTTGAATCTGCTATTATCCTCTTTTCCTCCAGTTGATGTAATCTGTTCATATTGTTGTTACTCATGACTTGCAAATTATCAATCCTTGGATGTCCCACTCTGCTTGATCCTTTTAGAAATTCTAAAGGAGCTATTGCTTCAAGACCATATACTAACTGGAAGGGAGTATGTTTCGTGGTTACCTTGAATGCCGTCCTGTATGCCCATACCACACCTAGGTAGGTAGTGCCCCATGTCAAGGGATGGAGATAGCACATTTTCCTCAAGAGCAAGATGAGTACCTTGTTGGTGCTTTCCGCCTGACCATTGGCTCGTGCGTAATAAGCACATGATTTTTTGTGGAAAATTTTGTACTTCACAAATATTTCAGTTAAGGTTTTGTTGATAAAATGAGATCCTTGGTCACTTGTAACTTCAATTGGACAGCCATACCTACAAAAAATATTTTCATACAAGAAAGAGGCTACCGTATGAGAAGTGCAATCCTTTGTCGCCAGAACTTCTGCCCATTTGGTGGCGTAATCAGTGGCTACCAACAAGTACTTCACATTCGCGAAAGAAGTGATGGGATAGATTGGTCCCACAAAATCTAATCCCCATTTTTCAAATGGTCTCCATGATAAAGAAATTTGCAAGGGTTGGTTGTTGAGCTTACTTGGTTTTGGTGCACAATGCTGGCAAGTGTCGCATGTCTTTGCATATTCTGTTGCATCTCGAAAAAGATAAGGCCACCATAATCCTCCCTGTAAAATCCTATGTGTTGTAATGTGACCTGGATAATGGCATGCAGCTGTTCTTCCATGGGCTTCTTCTAGTATCTGTTGTACTTCATGTGGTAGGATGCATCTCCTATAGATCCCATCATACCCTACTCGGAAAAGAGTATTTTGCACAATTGAAAAATTCTTACTTTTTAGGAGCAATCTTCTTCGTTCGAGTGGTGTGAGGTTGGGTGGGCAGGTTCCCGTGGTTAACAAATGATCAACGTCCTGATACCAAGTAGGGTAAGTGCTTACTTGAAATAAAGATTGATCTGGGAGGTTGTCTTCTATGCCCGTAACTGGTTCCAGATGTCCTTTAATCCTTGAAAGGTGATCTGCCATCACATGGTGCTTCCCAGGTCGTTGAACTAGCTCGAAGTTGAATTCTTGGAATAAGAGTAGCCACCTCCACACTCTTCCATAGATGTTCGGCTTGTTTAGCAAAATTTGATTGCCTGATGGTCAGTGATGACCGTGAAGTGAATTCCCAACAAATAATGACGGAACTTCCTGAGGGCGAAAACGATAGCGAGTGCTTCTCTTTCAATAGTACTATAGTTGCGCTCTGCTTTGGTTAAGATTCGGCTAGCATAGTAAATGGGTCGGTCAAGTTTATGTTCTTTGCTAGGTTGCGTGAGTATCGCTCCTACCGCTATAGAACTTGCATCCACATGAACGTGGAAGGTAGCATTCCAATCTGGTGCTACTAAAATAGGTGCACTGATAAGTTTGGTTTTTAGGAGGGTGAATGCATTGTCTTCTACTTCAGTCCACTGAAAGGGTACCATTTTGCTAACGAGCCTAGAGAGGGGCTTGGTTATCTCATGTAATAGGCCTCTTTTCTAGTGAAATAATTCATTTTGAACTTTCTGAATATCATTGTGGGGATAATGCTTAGAATGAATAATTAGGTAATTTTATGCATGTAGGAGAAATTTTGGGTTGACAAGTTTCATATTCTCTCTCTAGACCTTATTCGCATCATGTTTTCTAGGGGAATTTTGAAGGTGAAGATGAAAGAATTAAGGAAAACTCTGTATGAGGGAAAGGTAGAGCAAGTATCAGAGAATAAAAGTGCCAGTGTGAAAGTTTTGTGAATCATGTTTTAAGTACCTCGTTCAGGGTCCTACATTTAGTTCATTGTAAGAAAATGCCTTGATTTTACTCTCTCTCTAGAATTTTGAAACTTGCAGGGCTCAAAAGTGGAATTTGGAGGTGGATTTGGATCTCGGACATCTCTAACACTATTGAGATCGAAAAATTGAATAAAAGTGTCTCTCACAAGCTCAAGCTAATTCCTCACTGTTTTTGAGTTACAGGGCTTTGAAAAGTGCCGGTTTTTCCAACACTTAAAATTATTATTAAAAAAAAAAAAAAAAAAAAAAAAACATGAAGGCTTATCTAATTCTATTCGAATCCGTGGTTCTCATGCTCACGTGTCACCATGTCAAATTATGGATATTTTCGGATATGTCTTCTTTTGGTGTTTTTCTCCTATTTTTGACAGGTATGCTAAAGAAAGGAAGAGCACTACGTTCGCATGGCTTTTTGCGAAAGTTTTGGAGAAACTAAACTTTTTCTAAATTTGGAGGATCGCACACTTCTTTGGGGGCACGGTTGCGATCAAACTGGAGGATAAGGAGACCTGCGCATCAACACGGAGGACACACAGAAATCTGAGAATTACCTTGTGATTGAGAGTGTGATTGAGAGTGAGAGTGAGAGTGAGAGTGTGATTCAGAGTGCGAGTGTGAATGCGATTGTGATAGCTCGGGGGTGGTCGGGAGGTAGAGGCTTCGTCAAGAAGCTATTGTCCAAAGCTATTGTAACCATTGATTCGCATCTATAATAGTAGAATTCTTCCTTCTCTGCGTCATATTTGTTTCTACTCTTCCGCATCAGATTTTCTTTACCTTGTGCAATCTCTGCGTTCTTCTCTCCACTGATATTTTTGAGTGATCGAAAGATTATGATTGGGGATAGATTGTGATTGAGGAAACGCTACAAGTGGTATCAGAGCAGAATCAATCCGAGGGAACGATGGAAGGTCTAACACAAAAGATTCGTGAACAAGAGGAGCTTATTCAGAAGCTTCTTGGTGAATTGCGCAAAGAACGAGGGGGAAAGCAACCAGAAGGAGCAACAAATTTGTTTGTGGAGCTGAACGATGAAATAGATGAAGGTGCGGGAACATCTAGTGTACCTCGCGGAAAAGAGAAACGCAATTATGAAGATATGGAACCAGGTGAGTTTGCCCTTAACCAAGTCTTCAAGAAGGCAAAGTTGAATGATTTTGATGGCGAGAAGAAGAGTAGCGAAGATCTTGAGGCATGGATTGAAGAACTAGAGGATTTCTTTGATCTTCGACAATTTAGTGAAGAGTCCAAGGCAAAAGTTGGGATCCTGCACCTGCGTGGGATCGCGAAGCTATGGTGGAAGTCATATACGCAGACTCGAACGCGTTCTGGTCCAGTTCTATGGAAGGAATTTAGAGAACAAGCTGAAAAACGCTATTGTTCTCCACACTACCATATGGAGAAGAAGATGGAGTTCTACAACTTCCTACAACACGAAAGTGATAAGCATAGCTTATCTGTTGATGAGTACAAAGAGAAGTTCCTACGTCTTCATAAATATGCATTAGAGGTTAGTGGTAATGCTCTAAAGAGTAAATTTATTGAAGGGCTTCGTGAGGAGCTACGCTATCAAGTCAAGGGATCTGGATGCATTGATTTTCTTGATGCTGTTGCGATGGCTGAGAACTTTGAGAAGATGGAGAAGTTCAATTTGCAGAAGGCAAATAGAAGCAGATTCATTGCAACGGGACATAGGCCACAAAGACCTGTTGCAATGAACATGAACAATTCAAAGAAAACTCCATCTTCTAATAACCAAGGTAAGAACCCTGCTCAGGTGGAAAATCAAAGGAGGAGTCAACCAATCGAGTGGCAACAAGACCCTAATTTTATTGAGAGGGCAAAAAGACTTGGTCTGTGTTTTCGTTGCGGGGAGCAAGGGCATCGGACATATGAGTGCCCGAACAAGGCAGTCTTTCGACCCACACAATCAAAAGCGATAAACATCATCGAGGACGGTACAATTATTGAGGAAGCAGATGAGGGCGGTAAGTGCAGTGACTCTACTTTACGTTGCATGGTGGTTAGTTCTTTCCCAAAGGCTTCTGTAATCACGATTCCGGGTATGATTTCTGCGCATAAAACCAGATTTTTGATCGATTCAGGTAGTACCCATTGTTTCCTATCTTTCAAATTGGTACAGAATCTAGGGATAGCCCTAAATATGCAGATAACCAAACCTGTAGAGATGGCCAATGGACGATTACACTACACAAAAGGATATGTTGAAAACCTTGAATTTACTCTTTCTAATAGGCGCTTTTCTGGAAGTTTCCATGTAATTGAGATGAAACAGAGTGATGTAATCATAGGCATGGATTGGTTAGTTAAAAATTCTGCGACAATTAATTGTGAACAAAGAACAATCACTTTAAGCTAGATGATGAATCTATTCATATTCTAGGTGATGTCTTTAATCCTAAACCTACTCTTATTTCTGCTATGTAGATAATTAGAGGTATACGTGATGGTTGTAAAACATTTGTAGTGTATGTGAACAATCTGCATGAGGAAGGTAATGAGGAAGATATTCCAGATTACGTAGGAAATCTCTTGAAAGAATATGCCGATGTATTTCCAGAAGACTTGCCTGGTATACCCCCACCTAGGCAGATTGACCATGCCATTGACCTATATCCAAGGAGTGAACCATATTCTAGGGCACCCTATAGATTTAACATTGATGAATTAAAGGAGCTTAAGATTCAATTAGATGATCTTTTGAAGAAAGGCTTAATAAGACCGAGTGTCTCACCTTGGGGTGCACCTGTTTTATTTCAGAAGAAGAAAGACGGATCTTATAGATTATGTATTGACTATAGGGGGTTGAATAAAAGAACAATTAAGAATAAGTATCCACTCCCTCACATAGATGACTTATTAAGTCAATTAAGTGGAGCGACTGTATTCACAAAGATTGACTTAAGATCTGGATATCACCAAATTAGGATCAAATCAGATGATATTCCTAAGAAGGCTTTTCGAACACGATATGGTCACTATGAGTTTACGGTTCTACCCTTTGGATTAACAAACGCTCCTGCCACATTTATGTGCTTGATGAATAATATTTTTCACGATTACCTAGATGAATTTATCTTAGTATTCCTTGACGATATATTTGTATACTCTAAAGATAATTATGAGCATGCAGTACATCTCAAGAAGACTTTGCAAACTCTTAGAGAACACAAATTGTATGGGAAAA
The DNA here is from genome assembly GCA_020310875.1 of Ceratopteris richardii. Lineage (NCBI taxonomy): Eukaryota > Viridiplantae > Streptophyta > Polypodiopsida > Polypodiales > Pteridaceae > Ceratopteris > Ceratopteris richardii. The sequence continues at coordinate 158,392,860 of CM035413.1, forward strand.
AGAGTAAGTGTTTCTTTGCTAAGGATAAACTTGTGTATCTAGGAAGAGTAATCTCAAAAGAAGGAATCCTTATATATGAAGATAAAGTAAAAACAGTAGTTGATTGGCCGATTCCTAAGACTGTAAGGGATGTTAGAAGTTTTCTTGGGTTGGCACAATATGAAAGAGCTCATATTAAGGATTTCTCTAAGATAGCTACTTCCCTCACCGAATTAACTAAAAAGAATGTAGGATTTGTGTGGAGTGATGCCTGTCAAAAATCATTTGAAACATTGAAACAAAAAGTTGTTGAGAATTGTGTTTTGAAAATAACAGAAATGGGAAAGCCTTTTGTGGTTGCATGTGATGCAAGTGGTAGTCAGATGTGTTCTTTCACAGGATGGCAGGGTGGTTGCATATGAGTCCAAAAAACTAAGAAAACATGAACTTAACTATCCTACTCATGATTTAGAAATGCTTGCTGTTGTGCATGCACTTAAGCATTGGAGACATCTATTGTTAGGAGTTAAGTTTGAATTGAAAACAGATCATCAGAGCCTAAAATACATCTTCATACAACCATTGCTTAACAACAGACAGAAGCGTTGGATTGAATTAATTAAGTGAGTATGACTTTGACATTAAGTATCTCAATGGTAAGGAAAATAAGGTTGCTGATGCATTGAGTAGGAGACCTTTGTGTAATCTTGTTTCTGTAATAAATTCTGATTTTCTCAATCAAATTCAAGAAGAGATAAAACATGATCCTTTTTATGCACCTATTTTGAGTTCTTTGAATGCAAACAGGGGATCGATGTATGAGGAAAAATTTCATTTGCAGAATGGAACATTGTATTGTAACAATCGTCTATGCTTATCGTCTGAATCTCCATTAAAAGTAAAAATATTGCATGATTGTCATGATGCACTATTTTCTGCACATCCAGGTTATTCAAGGACTTATGTTAAAACAAAGTATTCTTACTTTTGGCCATGTATGAAGCGGGATATTAAAAAATATGTAAGTGAATGTTTGAAGTGCCAGCAGGTCAAATCTGAGTTTAAGAGGATGCCAGGAATGCTTCAACCTTTGGATGTTCCAAATCAAAAGTGGGAGTCTATTTCTATGGACTTTATCACTAAGCTACCTATGACCAGAAGTAAGCATGATACCATATTTGTTGTAGTCGATCGGCTTACCAAGATGGCACACTTCTTTCCTATGAGAAAGACTGATACTGCATTGAATGTTGCAAGAATCTTTGTAAAGGAAGTATTTCGATTGCATGGAATGCCTAAAAGCATAATTTCTGATAGAGATTCTAGATTTACGTCAAACTTCTGGAAAGCGACATTTGAATCCATTGGAACCCAACTTCGTATGAGTACAGCTTTCCATCCTCAAACTGATGGGGAAACCGAGAGGGTTAACAGGGTAGTTGAGGATATGTTGCGTATGTATGTGAATGAAAAGCAGGATAATTGGAGTGAATATTTACCCTTGGTTGAGTTTGCATACAATAGTGCATGGCATGCATCTATAAAAATGACTCCGTTTGAAGCTATGTATGGTTATAACTTTTTGACTCCACCTTCATTTTTGGGTTTTCCAAATAGAGTAGAGGTATCCAAAGAAATGCTTGATAAGATGGATGAAGAACTTGGAAAAATTAAGAAACATATAAGAGAAGCTCAGAAAAGACAAAAGAAGTTCTATGATTTAAAGAGAAGACCACTTGAATTCCAAGTTGATGATATGGTATTTCTTAAAGTTAATCCTCACCGATCTAACTTATTGCTAGGGAAGGATCATAGACTTTCTCCTCGATATGCAGGTCCTTTTAAAGTTTTGAAAAAGATTGGATCTCTTGCTTATTTGCTCGAATTACCTAAATATCTAAATGTGCATCCTGTATTTCATGTCAGCTTACTTAAAAGATATGTATCTAATGTTGCTCATGTTTTGCAGGACAATTATAAGCTGAAAGATGATGGCTCTTTTGAGCTTCAACCAGAAATAATATTAGATAGGAAGGAAAGCTTTCTTAGAAATAGATCTATAGTAGAAATTTTGGTGAAATGGCATTCATACCCAGTTGAAGATTCGAGTTGGGTGAATTTGGATGATTTTCTAACACATTACCCTTCTTTCCAACTCTGAGGACAGAGTTCTTAAAGAGGGGAAGAATTGTAATAGGCCTCTTTTCTAGTGAAATAATTCATTTTGAACTTTCTGAATTTCATTGTGGGGATAATGCTTAGAATGAATAATTAGGTAATTTTATGCATGTAGGAGAAATCTTGGGTTGACAAGTTTCATATTCTCTCTCTAGACCTTATTCGCATCATGTTTTCTAGGGGAATTTTGAAGGTGAAGATGAAAGAATTAAGGAAAACTCTGTATGAGGGAAAGGTAGAGCAAGTATCAGAGAATAAAAGTGCCAGTGTGAAAGTTTTGTGAATCATGTTTTAAGTACCTCGTTCAGGGTCCTACATTTAGCTCATTGTAAGAAAATGCCTTGATTTTACTCTCTCTCTCTAGAATTTTGAAACTTGCAGGGCTCAAAAGTGGCATTTGGAGGTGGATTTGGATCTCGGACATCTCTAACACTATTGTGCAGATCGAAAAATTGAATAAAAGTGTCTCTCACAAGCTCAAGCTAATTCCTCACTGTTTTTGAGTTACAGGGCTTTGAAAAGTGCCGGTTTTTCCAACACTTAAAATAAAAAAAAATAAATTTATTAAAAAAAAAAAAAAAAAAAAAAAAACGAGGGCTTATCTAATTCTATTCGAATCTGTGGTTCTCATGCTCACATGTCACCATGTCAAATTATGGATATTTTCGGATATGTCTTCTTTTGGTGTTTTTCTCCTATTTTTGACAGGTATGCTAAAGAAAGGAAGAGCACTACGTTCGCATTGCTTTTTGCGAAAGTTTTGGAGAAACTCAACTTTTTCTAAATTTGGCGGATCGCACACTTCTTTGGGGGCACGGCTGCGATCAAACTGGAGGATAAGGAGACCTGCGCATAAACACCGAGGACACACAGAAATCTGAGAATTACCTTGTGATTGAGAGTGTGATTGAGAGTGAGAGTGAGAGTGAGAGTGAGAGTGAGAGTGTGATTGAGAGTGCGAGTGTGAATGCGATTATGATAGCTCGAGGGTGGTCGGGAGGTAGAGGCTTCGTCAAGAAGCTATTGTCCAAAGCTATTGTAACCATTGATTCGCATCTATAATAGTAGAATTCTTCCTTCTCTGCGTCATATTTGTTTCTACTCTTCCGCATCAGATTTTCTTTACCTTGTGCAATCTCTGTCTTTTTTTTTTCACTGATATTTTTGAGTGATCGAAAGATTGTGATTGGGGATAGATTGTGATTGAGGAAACGCTACATCTCAGCATACATTTTTATGAACTTGCGGTGATAGCCGGTATGTCCTAAGAAACTCTGGATTTCTTTTGCATTAATTGGTTTGGGCATATGAAGTATTGCTTTGATTTTGTCATGATCGAGAGCCATATCTTTTGCTGAGACTATGTGATCCAAGAGTGTTCCTTCTGTCACCAAAAAGTGACATTTGTTTGGCTTGAGTTTCAATTTGGCTTCTCTGCAAGCACTAAAAACCTGTTCCAATTGACAAAGATGATCAGTGAAGTTTTCTATTGGAGTAGAACATCCAATGCCTGAAAAGGTAGAGAAGTCGTCCATAAAGATTCTCAGGAATATACATACGTACCCCATGGAGTTACAAATGCAGTTTTAGCTTGGTCCTTTGGATGCATGAACACTTGGTTGTATCCGCTAAATCCATTCATGAAACTGTATAAAACATGACCAGCCACGTCTTCCAGAACTTGTTCTGAAAATGGGGTTGGAAACCCATCGGGAATTGTAACCTTGTTGAGAGCCCGAAAATCGACACAAACGCGTATCTTGTTGGATTGCTTCTTTTGGACTATTACCATTGATGATAACCATTCAGAATGCTCCACTGGGACAATGATCCTCGCATCCTCTAGCTTTTCTATTTCTTCCCTTCAGTCACTATATTCCGTGCTTCATATCACAGATATGGAGGGAAGCATACTTGGACTTGTATACGAGTATATTAGCCGTATACAAGGTTGCATTGCAGACATATCCGGCACGTATCCGGCCTTTCAGATACAAAGTAAGTCATATTTAATTTATAAATTTATATATTTTAACTTGTCTGAAAATATTTCTTACATAATACATTATATATATTTATTATTTAAACTTAAACTTATATCTTAAATTGAATTTTGCAGGCGCCATGATTTCTGTGAAGCTGTGCGTAAGAGATGGGATTGGTTTCACAAACCAATCCACGCAGTTGCTCACATACTCCATCCTTTATGGAGATCAATGGCTCAGGATAGAGACATGGCTTTAGAGGACAGCTGGATAGAGTACGTGGGACGATGGACCGAAGGGGATGTAGCATTATATTCACAGTTGCAGAAAGAGCGTATGCAATTTCGATCCATGGAGAGGTATTTTGGGCAGCCAGCTACGAGATTGAGAGAGAATCAGCTTTCCCCCGTCAGTTGGTAGGAAATATATGGTGTTGGTACTCCTCTTCTAGTAAGTTGATTTTTGAAACTTATGAAGTATGAATCATGATTATAATTTATGATTAAAGTCTAAATTTAAACTTCAAGAATACTTATAAATTATAAATCATGATTCCTCTTCATAGAGGAAATTAGCACTGCAGGTTTTATCACAAGATTGCAGTACCGGCCCCGCAGAAAGGAATTGGAGTACATGGGCATTGTTTCACACGAAGAAAGGAACCGATTGAGTCCACAACAACTTGAGAAACTAGTGTATACACACTGTAATCTCAAGTTGTTGCAGAGCAAAGGAACCCACATTGCACCCCTTCAGGTAATTGTAATTTATGTTGAAACTTCCAAGTTGATAATTGTTAGCTTAAGCCTTAAGGCTTAAGTTAATAAGCCCTAAACTCATGACTCATTGGATTTGTTATTTCGATTTTAAAATTGTAGGTCAATGTGGATTCCATTGACATCGCTAAAGTGAAAGATATCCCTCGAATCCCCGCGGAAGAGAGAGATATTTTTTCCATGTTATTTCATGAGTCTCAACAGTTTGTGAGACAAACACGAAGAAGACCAAAAGCAAACACTTTAGGTATACAAATTACAATATACTAGAGTCTATAAATCCATACTTTAAATTTTAAGTTTCGATGTTGTTTGATTTTTTTACATGTATGATGTCAAGTTAATATTAAATCCTAATATTTTGTAACAGATCCTGGTGCACCATCTACTAGTCTGAGACCTAGGAAGATGGCTTCTCGTCGAGGTGGGAGAGGACGTGGAAGAAGAGGAGGCCACATCATCCGTCCACGTCCAGATTCTAGTGTACCAGAGGATTGGGAGGAGAGATCCGCATCTTCTAGTAGTGATGATGATGATTCACATGCTCACACACGGAGTCATGGATTTTTATAGTGATAGTGCATCTACCTCCTCATGGGCTAGTTCATTTGGGGAGGATAATGATATTGATGATATTGTAGATGAAGAGTTGGAGATTTGACTTCCGACTCTTCAAGCTTGACTTATGACATATTATTTTATTGTTCATGAATCGTGATGTATTCAGATTGTACATTTCATATTATGCTTTGACCTTGAAAGTTGTCTCTTTAAAGTTTATGCTATGTTTGTGTGTGTAGATTTACAAGTTACAATTGCATTTATTGATGGATCATGTTTCCTATCACTTCTTTGCGTACTTAAAAGTTGAAAGTTAATACCTATAAGTTATGATTCATGGATCATGATGTCTGTTTTACATTTGAATCTTGATACAATGTTATTACCTTTATTCATGCAAATGACATATGCATATCTAAGGTTTTTATGAAAAGTATAAATTTCTCTTTGACTGGATAAAAACCTCGATTTTATTTAGGGTCTCAGTGATTTAAACGATTAAATCTGGATTTAAATCTTGCGATTTAAATCTCTCTGTCCAACTATGTGTGTGTGTGTGTACGTATGTGTACATGTGTGTACATGTATGCACACACAGATATGCATGTGCATGGGGTAAAATATGTTAGAAGGTACAATTTAGATAGCATACAACACTCTAACATTTCATTACAGGATCTGTCATTGCACTCTGGCATTGAGCAAATGTCATTGTACAGCTACAATGAGCCTGTGTCTGATCCTATGTGCTCCAATAAGTAAATAATAGGGCTTCTATGAAAATTCATTTTACTCACCAGCATATACGGAGCTTTCGAAGGTCCAAAAACTCCTACAAACATTCTAAGGACATTGAAACTATTCTTCAAGATATCTTCCTGCAAAATGAGATCAGTCAAAACAAAAGCATTATTTGGAGATCCCAATATGTTTTAAGAGCTTACAGCAGAAGCAACGCTGGTTCCTCACTTTGATTTCAATGTTTCTCTAAACAAGATAATACACATGAAACTTGATACGCACCTCATAATCAAATCTGCAACAAGAAATGACTAGGAGATTAGATGCACATCACTTGGCTTTGTCTTAGATAAGAATGCAAGAGCTTACAAATCATCTGAAATCTCCACAAGCAATTCTGATGCCTCCAAAAACTCCATGTGTAGTTCATTGACCTGCAGGTGAGAATATTCACCTCATAATTTATGACTTTGACAATCTGAGTGCTGACAATGTGGCCATAGAAGTTACCGGTTGATCTAGTATTTTGTAAAGTAAGAGATTGAGAACTCTGTAATCAAACGATTTCAATCTGACTGCCTTCATAACGTCTGATATAGATATCTGATCCACGGGAAAAAATAAATATAAATATATAAAGGGATAAGAGAGAGAGAGAGAGAGTATTAATGGTAGAAATCAAGGTTTTTATGCACTTGGAAATTTCTTGGTTAAGCCCAACTAGTATATTTCTCACCTACTTAGCACAAACATCACATAAAATACATACAATCTACTATCTACTACTTTGTCGACATTACATGCTGGCCCATTTCTATAATCGCTACAACCAGTTTGTATCCTAGATATTGTTATAGATGATGAGATTCGAATATACATGTTCCAACTTATGAGCTACAATTTATAAACTTACATGATACATCTAGATCCAATGAATCATGATATATATAGCATACATGCAACATGTTATACAATAAAGCTTTGAACTTTGCATGAATTTACAATTTATCAAAAACGCAAATAAAGACAAAAGAATCATGAATTTAAATTGCAATTCACAATGTTTATCATATATGTGATCATTGAGATTTCATTACAAAAAGAGCATAAGATGTTCATCATAGATAGACATCAAATGACTCTCTGAATCATGACACAATCTCTGTGTGGTCAATATCATCCATATATAATATCAAGTGTCCAAATAACATGAAGAGTCCAGACTAAACTAACAAGTTTCAGATGACTCTCTAATGTCATGGCTCAATAGTGGTGTGCTCTTATGGCTCACTTCTTTCTCTTTCCGGTTTCTAATATGTGGCATTGAGTCTTGACCATGGTGGAAATGATGCTATAGTAGGAGGAAAAAGGAGGGAATGTGCCCAAACTTAACCAGGGTGGCCAAGAAATGCCCACACACTACTCTCCCTCTAGGAGCTACTCTCCCATGATATTCACTCAAGAGAGGGAAGAAGACTAATCGCCTCGAAGAGAGGACACTACATAGGAGCCACTTGCCAAGGAGCAGTTAGTCACCCAAGAGGGAAGATTACTAGAGGAGCTAGTCACAAAAGAGAGAGAGAGAGAGGACACTCAAGAAAATTGGTTCCTTAAGAGGAAGGGGGTAAGCACCAACTCTAGAAGCACCACTAATTGTCCAAAAAGTTATAGCCACAAAAACTTAACATGATGAGGATAGTGAGTGAAGAGCATAATGATAGAATCCAAGGTGTGGATATGAACTCCACAAACCCTATCCCACTAAGCATGCCAAATTTTCACATGCAGGTGGTGAAGTTGTGTTTGTGGGTGCAGGGAATGCAAATCCACTTATCTTGGAGTGATCACTTCAAAGATTATATGAGACAGACATAGAAACCACCAAGTCACTTGCCACATAGAATGAATACAACCAATGCACTTCTTTAAATGCCCCTCAAGGATACCCTCTTGCTGGCACCAACTAGTAGGGACTTCCTTGCAAGGAGAGAAGGTAAGGGTACAAGGGCTTGTCACTTCTACAATAGGAGCAACTTAGTAGAGGAATGGATCCTCTCTATAGCTCATTGTCTCTGTCTCTCAATGGTGTATCCATTGATATCTCGAGATACCTTGGATGACTCCTTTTTATAAGCCAAGTGGGAAAAGATATTTAGGAAACTATTACATAAGGAGTGGTGGCGAGGGTGGGATGTTATATTTGGAGTTGTCCTAGTCCAAGAGTTGCACCTTGCCAAAGATCTTAGATGTAGGTGCATGGAAGCTACGATCCCACCTCTCCTTTAGCCGTTCGAACAAGGTGCCCTTCTCTCAAAATCACCCTAGAAGGATCGGCCGGGAAAGTGTCGCCTAGCGGTGTCGCCCAAAAGATGAAGGTGTCTCCCAAGTCATGGAGGTCCCCTAAGATTGCACAGGTCACCCTAGTTGCATAAGTCACCTAGGTTGGAGTGCCACATGGTTTGCATTTGACCCTTTGCATTTGTAGGGTCACTTACACACTGCTTCCTTGCCAAAGAGAGCCATCAAGACTACTTGTACCACATCCTTGGTTATTCTTTCCCTATTCCTTCGTGCACACACCAAAAAGAAAAAAAAAAGTTGTCTATTGGTTGCCCACTACTATAATCTCTCCATCTCAACGAGAAATGGTACCCAAAAAAATGTTACAATAGGAAGATCAGAGACAAAACATTACTTCCAAGAGAAGTGAGAAAAACGGGGATACATCATAGGAGAATTACAAAAAACTGGTTTGATTAAAGTATGTATAACCATTCTAAAACACTATATTGGAAATGAAATATCTAGAACACTAAGGTGAATAAAATCCTAGCCACTAATCCTTTGTGAGCTTTTTGTTGGGCTTGTGTTGCTGAATTTCTTCTTCCTTTGGATCTCTAGACATCAAGGAATGGAAAAGCTCAAATCTTGATTTGTAAGAATCATGTGGTCTTCGTAAAGTCGAGTTCTCCTTCTTTTAAGCCTTTGATTTCTATCCTTGTTGCCTCAAGCTCACTCTCCAAGCCTTTTATGTGCTATCCTATAGTTATAGCAATCATTTCCTTTGCTTCAAGCCTCTTGACCTTGATGTTCATCTCTTTTGTAACAAGTGCGCACTCCATGAATTCTGAGGAGACAAGCCTAATAATCTGCTAAGCTCTAGCTCCGAATTGTGAGGTCTCCCTCTCGCAGGAGGGTTGTTCTAAGGGAAATTGACAAAAGTGAGCAAAAGCTAAAGGAAGTCAAAGATTAGGAAGCTAGTGGGATACCAATGAGCGGAGGAGAGTAGCAAAAGACCACCAAGAGAGGGAGTCTCCCATTTTCGGATAGGTCGCCAGAAAGGGGTAGATGGAATGTCCCCCAACCCCCCCCCCCCCCCCCCCACAAACACATGGTTCCTAAGGAGATAGAGGGAGTAGTATGTCAATGGGAGAGTGGGAGTAGGTTGTTATGGGGGAAAAGTCACACAAGGAGATGGTGCAAGATAGTGTTACGAGGACTTATAAGGAGGAAGTGGAAGGGATTTACCAAAGACAAAGGGATAGAAATGGTTGCCTAAGGAAATAGTGGAGTAGAACTTTAATGAGAGAGTGAAGGGAGTTTGCTTGAAGGGTGGGGAAATAATCACACAAGGAGATAGTGCGGGTATAGTGGTATGAGGATTTCAAGGAGGAAAGGGAAGGAGGTTGCCTCTAGCAAGAGTATAATGAGGCACACAGGGTTGCCCCAAGAAGATTGCCTCTATTGCGAGTAAAGTGAGGAATACGAGGTTGCCATGTCAAAGGTAAACTTAAGATTAGGTCACCCAAGGGAGAGTAAGAGGGTGGGGATGAGGATTAGAAGCAGTATCAAGAATCTTATGAGACTATGGCATGGGAATGGAAAAGTCCACAGATGCTTATTCCATGATGAAGTAGGGATAGGAGTGGAGTTCAAAATGATGCAAAAGTCCACAAGTATGCTTATTGCATGATGAAGTAGGGATAGGAGTGGAGTGAATGCTTCTTCCATGACGTAGTATGGATATGGCATAGTTGCATCACAATGCGTTGCAAATGGTTTGCACTTTCACAACCGCAACTTCACAACGATGCTATGTTTGCAACGCATTGCTTAGCATGGATTTTCTTTTTTGTAATGCAAGAAATTCCCAAGAGTATATTTTCCTCATAAGGGATAAGAAGTTATTTAACATAATAAGAAAACATGGAGAATGAGGGAGACATAAAAAGCTATAAAAGTGTAGAGATTCATTCATATATAATTTTCTTTATGGGTCTTATCAACTTGAGATAGACAGATATTTTGGATTTCCCATGTTCTTTTTGTAATGTACTTACAGAGCTTGGACAAAGTTTCATCCTTGGCTTTGGCCCTTCAAATCCAAGGCTACTCTTCTATAATGATTGATGTGACTATTGACATCATCATGAATGTTCAATTAAGTAGGGACTAATATAAACTCAATAATCTATATTATATATGTCCGAGTCTATACTATACTATACTAAATTTGTATGATTGTATGTACGTAATTATAAATATGCATGTGTAAGTATGTATGTATGTGATATGCATGTGTATGTATCTACTCACATGTATGTATGTATGTATGTATGTATGTATGTATGTAATATGCATGTGTGTATGTATCTACTTACATGTATGTATGTATGCATGAATGCATGTATGTAATATGTATGCATGTATGTCTGTTTGTATGTATGTATGTACTTACTGTTGATGGTTGCAATGGGTAGGGTTCCATGACAAAGGATCTCTGGTACATGAAAAAGACATGTCCATCTTGGTAGAAGCTTTTTCTTACTCTTCTTTTCGAAAAGTCATGGGTGGCATAGGAGGATGATGCAGTTCCTCTTAATCTTAGATGCCCCTAGGTTAGAATCATGATGACTCTTTCCCCTCTCTTGAAACAAGTGTGAGATTTTCATTGCCCAACTTCCTCTTCTATTCCAAGCGTTGCATCCTAATGAAATTGGAGGCTATGGAGGCAGTGGCTCCTTGCATCCTCATTTGTCCTATTAGAGAAAAGCCTTGCAAAGACTCAAATGCTACTATGGCTTGCCGCCCATACACGAGCTCAAAAGGTATGCATCCCATAATTGCCTTGAAAGATGTCTTCTCCACGTGGTTCTTCCATTGCAACGGCACGTGGTATATCTTTGACAAGCACCACAGGCCATTGCAAAGGTTGTGGCATCCCTAAAAAAGTATGCCCACCATAGTTCGCTTTGGAGAACCCTAAGAGCAATGATTGGTCCTCGACAGTGTCCACTTGATTTAGTGCTATGTGCCAATTCTAGAATGCTAGTAGTTTTGTGAGGCATGAAGCACTTTCTATACATATTGTCTAGCCCCACCTTGTAAAGTATTTTATTGGCAAGTATGAAATTTTTCTTTTTGACCAGAATTCTTCTTCTCTCCAAGGGAGTAGAATGTAACCAGAATTGCTCACTTGATAAAAATGGTACACATCTTCATACAGTGCAAATGCAGCGGTTACCTTATACATTGAGCTATCCAAAAATTCACCACCTATGCCCCTTAGAGCTTGTGGCAGATGCCTTATCCTGGAAAGATGGTTGACAATAAGAGGGTTCATTCTGCACCTTCGCACAATATTATAGTCGAATTCCTAGAAGAGAAGTAACCATCTCCATACTCTACCTACTACTAGGGATTTGTTCCATAAATGCTTCAAAGACTATGGCCAAAGCCTCTCTTCTCTTGTGCTATAATTCTTCTCTAGTTTAGACAAAAGTAGGTAGGCATAGTGCATTAGTTGGTCAAACTTGTGTGCACCATTTGGTTGAGTGCGGACCACTCCTGCGACGAGACTTGTATCTACATGCACATGGAAGGTAGTAGACCAATGAGGTGAGATGAAGATAGGTGGATGCCTCTTCTTCACAGGTCTACTCCCTCTTTCATCCATCGAGAATGCCATATGTACGTCAATCACGTCAACAAACACTCCAAGAAAATTGAAATCCCATATTGAAGGAAGAGGTGGACACAGGAGTGGCACTCTTTTTTCTACCATAACCACATAGCTTTCAATGCGGCTCCGTAAAAATCCTATCTTGATTCTATTGTTTTGCTTTAAACTTCAAAGTTCAAAATACTTCCATATGTCATAATCCATTACTTATACATCTTATTTGTTCTACCATTTTCCATAGATCACCATACTTCGAAGACATGGTAAAGAAGATAGGTGAATATGGATCACACTATGTGCCTCCGTCTTCAGAGAGCTTACACACCACTTTATTGGAGAAAGAGAAAAAGCTTGTTGAAGCCCCATGTGTGGGCATAAAGAAATCATGGGAAAGAAATGGAGTATCATTGCTCATGGATGGATGGAGTGACGTTCAACGACGCACTATCGATAGAGTGATGGCTTACTCTTGTGGGGAGACGTACTTCATCTCATCACATGATGCATCTTAAACAGGGAAGTCAGTTGATCTACTTGCGGCAGCGTGGGTAAGTGAAATAGAGATTGTGGGTCCATCGAATGTTGTTTGCATTGTTGCAGATGGAGATCCTTCAAATAGAGTTATAAGTGCAATTATTGAAAATTTGTATCCTCACATTATTGTTTGCTTTTGTGTGGTTCATTGTTTGAATAATATTTTCAAAGATTTTGGGAATTTGCATTGGATTTTACTTGGAATTAATGAGGCAAATGCATTGGTTAGTTTCATCAACAACCACACACATGTGAAGAATGAGTTTAGCAAAAGATCTACTCTTGCTTTGCTCAAGTATTCAGACACAAGATTTGCATAAAACTTCGCCATGTTACACCGCGTAGTGAAATGTAGTGATGTCTTGAGAGGACTCTTATTGAGTGATGAGTTCGCAAGGATGCTAGAGGCTTCTACTTCGACAGGAAAGTAAGTTGACGATGCAACAGTGGGAAAACATTTCTCACATTGTGGATATTGTGCATCCACTTGTGCACTTGCTGAAAATTGTGGATTCCATGGAGTCGTGCATTGCTAAAGTGTATGAAGCTATGGATCGCACAATTGAATCACTGAAAACATTGGTGAAGGATACTAACAGGTATGAAGAAATTTTAGCTATTTGTGTTAGTATGTGGAATGCATACTACTCCTCACTTCATGCGGCTGCATACATGTTGGATCCAAAATTTCAAGATAAAAATAACATGCACATCCAAAGGTGGCTTATGGATGGAGGATCATATTAGAGAGGCTTATCCCAGATAGTGCAACTAGAGAACTTATCAGAGATCAACTATCCAAACATAGCACCACGAAAGATCCAAAAATAGCACAAGGAAAGATGCTTCATATCCATGTGCAGATGCCCAAGAGGATATATTATGTGTTGGTGCTTCCCTATGGTGGAAAGATTTTGGTTTTGATGGTCCAAATCTTCAACAACTAGCCATTTGAATACTTAATCAAGCTTGCATTACGAGTTGCCTTGAGGAACTATGGAGTGTGTATGGACATGTATCCTCAAAAAAGAGGAACAGAGTTTATGTGCAGTGTGCTAGTGATCTTGTGTTTGTCAGTGCCAATTTGAATATGCTTCGAAGGACTCAATGCATGGAAGGAGATCCTTTCACAGAATCTGAGGTAGAGCACGGGTCAGACCAAGTAGCAAATGAAGAAAATGAACAAGTAGAAGCCAAGTTGCAAAAAATGACACTCCCCACTTGGATTCTATATAGTCATTATATTTATGTTGTAGTCTCTACATTTATGTTCTAGGCTAATTATATGTAATTACTAGTTACTAGTAGATCGATGGTACGATGTAACATCTTTTTACAGTCATGATGTAACATCTTTTTGATATGATGATGATGATGTATCCACCTTTTTTGACATGATGAAATACATATGACTTGTCACTTATCACTTTTGCAATAGTTCTAAAATTTGAATGTTCAACTCAAGTCTCAACTATCAACGTGCTTCATACATGTGTATTGTTTATACTTAACAAACATCTTTTTGTATGGTTTTCTTTTTATTGATCATTTGATATGTTAGCAAATTCATTCTACATGACTTTCATATTATTATTTTGACAAAATCAACACTATTTTAGTGCCATCTTGGGAATGTGTCTTCGACAAACCCTAAGCACCGTCCCCATCCCTGGGACACCACCGTTCTCGGGAACTGTCCCCATCCCTTGGTGACTTTGCTCTTCTTCCAAGGTCCACTAGAAAGGAAAACTCTTTTTAGTCAACCTAGAGAGAGGA
>CM035413.1:158409851-158427351 GCA_020310875.1 Ceratopteris richardii
GGGGGAAGAAAAAGCAAAGCCAGAAGAATTATACATGATTGCACACGCTCAATCCAGTTCTTGTGTTTCTTATGCATTCTAACTCTACATTTTTCCTCATGACTCTTCCAGTGTGATTAGGAAATGGTACAGCAACAATTTTATCTACACAGAAGCATAGTGTGGGAACTTGGAAATGCAACAAAAGTTGAGATCAACCTGTGACTGGTCCAATAATCAATACGAAGTTTCACAAAATTCATTTCATGAAATTTATCTTACTGAAATAAGCTCAAATCAACCCTATAAACCCCAACAAGATTCAGTGATCAATCTGGATCATGCACATGTGTGAGTCAACTCTTTATATCTGACACAGTAAATCAGATTATATTCCCTTAAACGACTGTTCAAATGCTATCAGCATAGCTTGGCAGTAAAGTTTAAGTGCCATAAACCACAAGTACTTAGAAAGACAAAGGCATCAGTACAAAACAAGACAAGGAAATACCTGCAGAGCAATTATTTAACATGATGTGGCAGAAGTTGTGGATAGCGGTAAGGAAGTTGAGGTACTTCTAATAAAGTTGCTAGCAATCATAAGGATGCCTTCCGAGAGAGGTCTGCTATCATATAATCAAATGCACTTCACAAATTCAAAGCAAAAGACAAACAAATGACATTTGACTTATCGAAGTTACTTAGAAAACCATGAAGGTCAAATTTCAATTTTTTCAAGGAATATCTCAACATTGACCAATAAATTTCTGATGTAGAAAGAATGGATATAAATGCAGAGGAGCAGAATGCTTTAACAGATGAGGAGAATTCTGTCCTCAACAGTCAATGCATTCACTTCAGTGTGATTGCAATTCATACATAATGACCAAGGTATTCTTGAGAGCTCAGCAGATAAAATTGTAGGAGAGGCAATCAGCACCTCTTCCTTCTCGAAAGGCAGCATTGGAATTTGGATTGGAAAGCGACCTTGATCACAGAAGGGCAAGAGCACTAAACTATGGACTCATATTTGGGATGTTCTCAAAATGCATGTTCAATTGATTTGCAGGATAGAAGCATGGTTACCATTTGTGCACAACAAGGTTATTCCAATGAGTTGTTTGATGCATTATTGGATGTATCGCTCTCACTAACGGTGGGGTAATTACTTGGACTGGTCCCCCATTTCAATTAAAAACTGCTAATGAGCTTGCATATGATTCCAGGATAGAACTTAGAAGCAAGTAAAGTATTGCACATGGATTTCGCTCGAACTGCATGCAAAAATGTTCCACCAACAGGCATGGATTATAGAATCCAAGTAATCAATTTATCTCTAGGTAAGGCGAGAGAAAGAAGGGGCCAGACGCGGGGGGGGGGGGGGGGGGGGGGGGGGGGTAGAGAGAGAGAGAAAGAGAGAGAGAGAGAGAGAGAGAGAGAGAGAGAGAGAGAGAACTTCCACCAAGGAGTGACTAGCTCAGATGAGAGCTGACCCAATGACTTTCATTCGAGCATCCCTAGCACCATACCTGCTAATGTACCACACCTCACACCCCTCCCTAGTTGGAGTTGGAGGTCTATGGAAGACCACGAACAACACAAGGAAGACGAAGAAGAAGCTTGGAGTACAACACACAAAATTGAATGTATTACCAAGTGAATGTACAAAAAAGTAAGTGACCCATTAGGGTATGTATGTATATGTGTGCGTGTGTGTGTCTCCCTCTCTCTCTCTCTCTCTCTCTCTCTCTCTCTCTCTCTCTCTCTCTCTCTCTCTCTCTCTCTCTCTCTCTCTCTCTCTCTCTCTCTCTCTCTCTCTCTCTCTCTCTCCATATGGCCACCTTAGAGCATATCCTTCGAGAGTTAATAGGAAAACACAAGAAAGAAGGCGATTCTGCACTGAACAGGATTACCTGCAAAGTTGCCGCCCTCGAAGCCAAGGTGGCAACCTTGGAGAAGGAAAACGAGTCCCTTCGGGAAGAGCTTCTTGCTACCCGCAAGCAGCACTCACGGGACCAGGAGGAGTTGCACACTGAGCTTACTAAGATGAGAACGAAACTGGACAGCATACGCGAGGAGGGGGAGATCGCCCCTCAGCTAGAGGACATTCGGGTGACTATCAAAAAAAGAGTGCATGGAGGTGGTTCAGAGCGAGCTTGAGACTAAGAAAGATGGATGGGTCGAGGTTGTAAAAAAGAACCTTCGACAAGAAGCAAAGAAGAACAACCACCATGAGGAGATCCACATAGTACACACCACCATTGAGGAGGAGCGGATGCGATAGGCTCGCAGGCTCAATGTTCGCGTCTCCGGTCTCGCAGAGACAGACGGATCACCAGAGCAGGACGGGCGTCGCTTGTGCACATTACTTGGATACCGCGCGGATGAGCCTCTCCCTTTCACCACAGCCTGGAGAGCAGGACGGGACACCACACGGAGCAGAGCACTTATCCTTCAGTTCTCAGATGAGGCCGGGAGGAGAGCCTTCCTCAAACGACGGGCGGTACTACGCACTACACCGGGCACTCCCATCTATTTGGATGATGACCTCACACGGATGCAGGTAGAGCACAGACGGGCATGCATGCCGCGTGTCCTCCAGGCCATACGAGAGGGACACCGTGCCCTATACAGAGACGGTCGGGTCATCATTGATGGACGGCCCATTGACTAGGGATTCGCGGCCTATGAGACAGCACAGCAGGAGGTGCACGTTGCAGTCTGGAACTCCAATGGATCTTTGTGGACACATCCAGGGCGCTTGGAGGAGGTGATGGAGGGCAGAGACATTATCTTCTTGACAGAGACACGCGAGAGCCCGAGGAGGAGCCTACCGAGGATTGAGGGCTATATGTGGGAGTCCGCTCACCGCCGACAGATGAGACAGCACACCACACGAGATTCAGGAGGAGTTGCCATGCTCTACAGACAGTCCCTACAGCACAGGGTACAGATGGTAGCCAGAGACCAAGAGGCACGTTTCATGTGGATACGCCTCCAGCTATCAGAGGAGAGAGCAGCGTATTTTGCCGTATGCTATATTGCACCCACCGGCTCGCGCTTCACACATTCCCCCGAGCAGCCCTTAGGGGGGGAGGGGACAGACACCACATCGCCATATGACTGCCTCAGTGACACCATTATGGAGTATACCGGGATGGGCGAAGTCTTCCTTGTAGGAGACTTCAATGCCCGGACTCAGAGCCACCAGTGTGATATCTATGACTTTGACGACCCTGAGATGCTTCGTACCATAGAGGATATGTCTACACTCAGAGCCTCAACCGACACCGCCACACCCACCTCATACGGCAGATACCTACTCCAGATGGGAGAAGCACACCGTCTCATTATATATAATGGGATGGCGACCTGGCCCACATCGGGTGGCCTCACCTGCATTCCACCCACGATACCACAGGGGGGTAGTGTGGTAGACTATGTTATCGGACCCCGGGAGGCGACGCATCTCATCACCTCATTCACTATCCCACCCATACCGATTGGAGCTGACCACGCATATCTTGCCCTATCCATACGCGGCTCACTATGCATATCACACCCCCTCACCATACAGCCACATGCCCATACCACCATTCACTTTAGACATGAGCTAGCACATATCTATAGTTCCCATGTTCGAGAGCGCATCTACTCCCTTGATCCCTCTGCCTCATTGGACACCCTCACCGCCCACTTCTCCTCGATCCTCCATACATTCGCTACTCTCGGCTTCCCATACACCGCACATTCGACACGGCAAGGACATACACCCCAGAATAGATGGTATGATGAGGAGTGTGGGCGACTATACCGACATCTCAGAGCACAGAGTATCTTGGGATCCATCACAGAGAGGGAGGCACGACGACAGATGCGAGCCCTCACACGCCGGAAGCGACGAGCTTTCGAGGAGAGACAAGAGGCAGAGTTGTTCGACCTTCTCATGAGTAGGGATTGTGCCACTGCGTGGAGGGCACTACGGGAGCCATGCCCACCTACACCCATAGCAGATCCTCAGACTTGGCGGCACGCCTACGCCTGGAGGTTGCCACCATTGCCGATCCCTCCCACACCGCGTCAGGCATGGTACGACAGGCCATCCATAGGCTACAGCATGGCCGTTCAGCAGACCACACGGGGCTACAGGGTCAGCACTTTATATACGCAGCAGGTGAAGTCTCCCACCTGATCGCCCATCTCTTCAACCGTGCTTTGGTCGAGGGATTACCTGACTCGTGGACTATGCATACTATTACGCCTATCCATAAGTCCGGCGATATGATGGATCCAGGGAACTACAGGACTATTATGATAGGCCATATCCTGGCCAAGATCTATGGGGCAGTACTAGAGGCAGAGCTCAGTACACACGCTGAGGCAGCCGGAATCAGAGCACCCGGCCAGGCAGGCTTCCGCCGCACTTTCTCCACCATCGACCACAATTTCGTGCTTCGTTGCTTGATTGAGAGCGCGAAGGCGAGGAAGCAGAGACTATATTGTTGCTTTGTGGATTTCCGCAAAGCCTTCGACATGGTTCCTCGAGAGAGACTACTACGGAGGCTCCAGGAGTTACAGATACCATCAGACATGCTATGGGCCTTCCATGCTCTGTATGCACGAGTCACAGGCAGGGTACGCTGCCCCGGCGGCCTATCAGACAGCCTTGTTAGCACCATTGGTGTGAAACAAGGTTGCCCTCTCTCACCCACTCTCTTCGGTCTCTACATCGACGAGATCACTGAGTATATACAGCGAGCAGGAGGGCTAGGAGGAGACCTCGGAGGTAGGCCAGTACACATCCTATTATATGCTGATGACATTGTCTTGCTTTTAGAGTCACAGGAGGGGTTGCAGTCACATTTACAAGCACTCGATACCTTCTGCACGGAGAGAGGACTCACAGTGAACCTTGGCAAGACCAAGGTCATGATTTTCCATACCTCCAGGACAGTACGCCATCGTGCCTCTTTCACTGCAGCTGGAGGACAGATAGAGGTAGTGGACTCCTACGTCTACCTAGGTGTCACCTTCTCAGGCAGCACAGGGGTATTCTCCATGGCACAGGCAGCGAGAGATAGAATGACGCGAGGCTATGCGGCACTTGCAGGATTGGAGAGACGTTGCTTTCAGACACATTTTTCAGGAGCCCCGAACTAAGGGGTGGCTCTTTGACACTCTATTGACACCCGCATTGATGTATGCAGCAGCAATTTGGGCACCTGGGATCACGGAGGCGATGTGGACGCAGATTGAGAGGCCCCATGTCATCATGATCTCACGCTTGCTGCACAGCAAGCCCTCCGTTCCACATGACATTATACGAGCTGAGCTTGGCACACCACCGATGCTAGTGGAGGCCCTCTTCCAGTTGGTGACCTTTATTCTGAGGGTCAGAGAGCTCCCCACCAGCCGACTCACCAGGCTTGCATTTGAGAGCTCCAGACTTTTAACAGAGACAGGGCATGAGAGAGTATGGTATGCACAGACTTACCGATGGTTAGCAGACCATGGCATGAGCATTATCGATCTTCCCCCCTTTCAGTATGACCTCTCTTCCCCCCACATTATCCTCTCTCGTTCGGAGAGGAATAGGATCATCCGTCAGGATCTACTACAGATACATGTCAGGGAGACATGGATAGCACCACAGGAGCCTCTTCCCACAAAGAGGCAACACTACAGAGAGCACTTCCTGACTGTGACAGCGGATGGTTTCATTCAGAGACCACGATACATGGATACATACATGACACCTGCTGAGAGAGTGGCCATTGGGCAGCTCAGAGTATCATCACACCAGCTTGAGATTGAGGTTGGGCGAGCGACACATACCCCGAGGGACGAGAGATTATGCAGGATATGTAGAGAGGAGGTGGAGGACGAGGAGCACTACACATGTAGATGCCGCGCATATGAGGACATCAGAGACCGCTACCCACAGCTCTTCAGGGGGGGAAGAGAGATCAGGGCTTTATTGGGGACAGAGGACCAACGCCCTCTAGGTCGTTTCCTAGTAGAGCTCCAGCAGTGTCGTACATCACTCCTCCAGCAGCAGATGGAGATACACCTCGCCCCCATCCCTCAGACTCATATTACAGATTTTTTCAGACCCAGAGCCACTCGAGGACCCAGCTCGATGCGGGGTGTCAAATTACACAGAGCAGAGGAGCTTAGACGACAGCGTCGACGACCGAGACCCCCACTCCGGAGAGTCCGTCCACACCAGAGAGAGATTCAGGCGATTCACGCACGCCATGACATGGAGATACGGAGACGTCAGCAGCGCACCCCTATCGATCTGGACATTCAGAGCATTTTGAGGATCGCCACGATGCCTTACCCACCGATGCATTATATTCTACACCCACTCCAGGCATTTAGAGGGTTGTGATACCATCGAGCCTCCCATCCCTATGCATATCATATTTGTATCACATCCATTAAGCATATAGAGTGCATACCCATAGCACCCCACACCCTTGATGCCAGTTATTGTCCACTCCTTTTATACCCGTTTTTTGTACTCACATTTTATTTTCCTTTGGGACCACAGTGGATTGGATCATACTGATGTATATGTTTTGTCTCATAGGCCGATTTTGGCCTCTAATAGACGTTAAAAAGTCTTTCTCTCTCTCTCTCTCTCTCTCTCTCTCTCTCTCTCTCTCTCTCTCTCTCTCTCTCTCTCTCTCTCTCTCTCTCTCTCTCTCTCTCTCTCTCTCTCTCTCTCTCTCTCTCTCTCTCTCTCTCTCTCTCTCTCTCTGCCTAGGATATAAGGCCCCGAGACTTCACCGACACCACATTGCGGAGATCCAGGCTCGTGACCATTGCGCCATGGAGGAGAGACGATCCGAGATGATGGCTGATCCCACTGCAGCCATCAAGGTGGCCCTGACTCCACCTCCACCTATGTATCACATCTTACACCCGCCCACTAGCACAGGCTAGTTAGTCGTTTCAGATGCATTCTCATGCTTGTTGTACTACCCTTTTGCATATAGACTATCATAGATATCACACTCCATAAACCCCCCACTTTCATGGGTATCTCCGCATGCATACTACGGAGTTCTGTATCAGCTTTACCAGTTTTTTCAGCACTTTTATCTTTTTCGATTGACAGAAGATTCACCCATGTACATGGATTTGTCTCATAGGCCAAGTTCGGCCTCTTAATAGACGTAAAAACATTTTCTTCTTCTTTCTCTCTTCTCTCTCTCTCTCTCTCTCTCTCTCTCTCTCTCTCTCTCTCTCTCTCTCTCTCTCTCTCTCTCTCTCTCTCTCTCTCTCTCTCTCTCTCTCTCTCTCTCTCTCTCTCTCTCTCTCTCTCTCTCTCTCTCTCTCTCTCTCCCCCTCGTGTCCACGGTTTTCAGTGGGAGTCCACATACAGAGAGTTCGTCAGCACACCACCCGAGGATCAGGAGGAGTAGCCATACTCTTTAGAGATGGACTTCAGAGCAGGATACAGATAGTCGCACGTGATTCACAGGCCAGATATCTTTGGATTCGACTCCAGCTCTCGCAGGAGCGGATCATCTTCATAGCATTATGCTACTTTGCTCCTTCTAGCTCGCGTTTCGCTATCATAGATCGAGAGGAGGACTCACCATACACTTGCTTGTCAGAAGAGATTACAGAGTACTCTGCATTAGGGGAAGTCTTCCTTATGGGAGACTTCAATGCCAGGACAGGCAATGATCAGTGTGAGATATTTGACCCAGAAGACCCGGAGATACTACATACCATAGAGGATGAGTCTACAGCTCGAGCTTAAGCTGACGCTACACACACTCACTATGGCACTCACCTACTCAGACTAGGCTCTCGACATAATCTCGTTATCTATAACGGGATGACTCAGTGGCCTACCTCAGGAGGATTGACATGCATACCACACTCAGTCACAGATGGCGGGGGAAGTACAGTAGATTACGTCATGGGGTCCAGAGAGGCCATCCACCTACTTACCTCATTCACCATCCCACCCATACCCATTGGGGCCGATCACACATACCTCGCACTCTCCCTGAAGGGAGACATCCCTACACGCATACCCGCAGCACGCATCCCACACACCACCATCCACTTCACACACGAGCTAGCTCACATATATGCGGCTCGAGTCGAGCAGGGTCTTCTCTTACTTCATCCTGACACTCCACTATCCCTACTCACCTCTCAGATAGCATCATCTCTTCAGACATCAGCCATCAGCTCCTTCCCACACACCATCCATTCTCGTCACACACCTCCTCCCGGGACTATGCCACAACATCGTTGGTATGATGAGGATTGCAGAGATCTTTACCGCCGACTACGAGCTCAGCGAGCATTGGGAGAGATCACACAGAGAGAGGCCAAGGGACAGATGAAGACTCTCACACGTCGAAAGAGGCGAGCCTTTGAGGAGGCACAGGAGCTTGAGCTATACCATCTCTTTATGAGTATGGACAGTGCTGCAGCATGGCGCAGCCTACGAGAGCCACGCCCGACCACACCTATTGGAGACCCACACACATGGCATGATTATGCTCAGAGGTTATATGAGGTACCTAGGCAGCCTCCCATTCCCCAGCCACTTGAGCCTCGCCCTACTAGTTCTTCTCTCTTCACAGCAAAGATGGTTGAGAGGGCCATACGACGACTTCGACATGGACGTTCGACAGACCACGCAGGATTGCAGAGCGAGCATCTCATATATGCAGCCTCCACTATAGCCCCGTTGATTGCACATGTCTTCAACCGGGCTATAGGAGAGGGCTTCCCAGAGGAGTGGACTAGGCACACCATTGTGCCTATCCACAAATCTGGCGACACCCTGGATCCAGGGAACTACAGGACCATCATGATTGGCCACACCATGGCCAAACTATACGGTGCCATACTTGAGGCAGAGCTCAGTTCATATGCAGAGACTGAGGGGCTACGAGCACGAGGCCAAGCAGGTTTTCGACGAGCTTTCTCTACTATTGATCACATCTTCATTCTGCGCTGCCTCATTGATGGGGCAAGGGTGCAGAAGAAGAGGCTATATTGCTGCTTTGTGGACTTCCGCAAAGCTTTTGATACAGTGCCGCGAGAGAGGCTCTTCCAACGCCTCCAGAGCTTGGGAGTACCATCAGGGATGATTTGGGCCATCTATGCACTCTATGAGCAGGTGACTGGGAGGGTACGGTGTCCAGGAGGTATGTCTGAGGCCATTGCTAGCACCATCGGTGTTAAGCAAGGCTGCCCACTCTCTCCCACTCTATTTGGTCTCTACATTGACGAGATTGAGGACTACATTCTCCGAGCTGGAGGAGAGGGTGCAGACCTCGCAGGTACACATGTCCACATTTTATTATATGCCGATGACATTGTCTTGATTTCAGAGTCACCCGAGGGATTACAGCGCCACCTTGAGGCCCTGGATGAGTTTTGTACACAGAGGGGCTTGACAGTAAACCTTGGCAAGACCAAGGTCATGATCTTCCACACCTCCCCCATGGTGAGGAATGGAGGAGGATTCAGAGCTGGTGGTGGACAGATTGAGGTGGTCACTTCCTATGTCTATCTCGGAGTCACATTCACGAGCTTGCCTGGCCCCTTCAGCATGAGACAGGCAGCCACCGATAGACTCACACGCGGATATGCAGCCTTAGCCATGTTAGAGCGGAGCAGTGTTGCATCGCAACGCGTTGCGATGCGTTCGCAACGTTCGCAACGCAACGTCGCAACGTTGCGACGTTCGCAACGCGTTGCGAACAAACACAAAAAAATTTGCCTCAAATGAGGCTGTTTCGCCGAAACGGCCTCATTGAGGCATTTTCATATGTGCACCCGAGAGCGAATCCTGCAACTGTCGGCTGTGGAAGAGAGCAAAACAAAGGCAAGAAGGTACTTTTATTACACACACATCCTCACACACCCCCCTATCTATTGCTTCTAATCCTCTCCAAGCTTTAAGCCTCTCCCATCACCATGCCTAAAGCAAAACAAGCATGTTGGGAATATGTGACAAGCCAAGGAAAGATGGGCTCCGGGGGTAGTGAGAGATGGACTTGCAAGCTTTGTGGCTATAGTGGAGCGGGTGGAGACGATAGGATCAAGGCGCATCTTGGAAGATTAAGTGGCATAGGAGTTGCACCTTGCAAAGAGCCAATGCCCGAAGCTATAAAAGGAGAGCTAATGGCATGGGTAGCTCAAAAAGCCCTTGGTAGAAGGAATAGTGGAGCCCAATCCCAAGCTAGATCGCAAGCAAGCGGTTCACATGGTTCTTGTGATCCCCAAACTCAAGCATCTCAAGCTTCCATAGACATTGACATAGAGCATGAGCTACCAAGAAAGAGTACAAGAGTAGAGCATGATCCACAAGAGCACCCACTTGGCTCTCTTGGAGGAGCATCTATACGTGCTAGCTTGCAACAACAACGTAAACAAGAAGCCACACAAGCCATCATGAAAGCTTTTATACAATGTGGTTTGTCTTTTAATGTTGCACGGACATCGGCATGGAGAAATGCCATTGAGAAGGTTTCACTATTAGGGTTTCGTTGGCAAGGGCCTACCTATGAAGACTTGAGGACAACGGAGCTGAAAAAAACAAAGGAAGCATTAGAGAGAGAGCTTGAGCCTATGAAAGAGACATGGGCAAAGTATGGATGCACAATCATGTGTGACGGATGGACGGACATACGAAAGAGAAATGTGTACAACATTTTGGTGCATTGTTGCAAAGGGACCATGTTCCTTCGAGCCATAGATGCATCAGCTGCTGGTACTACAATCACATGTGAGTGAACTGATTTTTGAATTTTCAATTTATATTTGATTGTGCAATGATCAATCATGCTGCATGCATGTGGCATCTCACATGTGCATTTTCCTTGTGCATGTGCATGACACATGTGCACACTGCATTGTGCATGTGCATTTGCCATTGTGCATGCAGCATGACACATGTGCATTGTGCATGTCACCATGTGCATGTTCCCATGTGCATTGTGCATGTGCATGTGCATGTGCATGTGCATTGTGCATTGTGCATGTGCATGTGCATGTGCATGTGCATGTGCATGTGCATTGTGCATTGTGCATGTGCATGTGCATGTGCATGTGCATGTGCATGTGCATGTGGCATGTGCATGCAGCATGACACATGTGCATGCAGCATGTGCATGTGGCATGTGCATGTGGCATGTGGCATGTGCATGTGCATGTGCAATGCATGTGGCATGTGCATTGTGCATGTGGCATGTGCATGTGGCATGTGGCATGTGCATTGTGCATGTGCAATGTGCATGTGGCATGTGCATGTGCATGTGCATGTGCATGTGCATGTGGCATGTGCATGTGCATGTGGCATGTGGCATGTGGCATGTGCATGTGCATGTGCAATGCATGTGGCATGTGCATGTGGCATGTGCATGTGCATGTGCATGACACATGTCAAGATAAATTATAATTTATCAATTGATTAATGATTCATTGTGTTATATGTAAACAGGTGGATTCATTTATGATCATATCCGTCAAGCTATCATGGACATTGGTGTAGAAAAGGTAGTCCAAGTGGTTACAGATAATGGAAGCAATTGTGTGGCTATGGGCAAGCTTCTAGAAGAAGAATTCCCTTCTATTGTGTGGACACCGTGTGCTGCCCATTGCATTGATTTGCTGATAGAGGATGTGGGGAAGATACCATGGATTTACACCATTTTTACCACTTGCATAAAAGTGGTCTCTTTGTTCACAAAGAGACCAAAATTGCTTGCTATATTTCGGTCTTACAGTGATATTGATTTGGTGAAGCCCGCGAAGACCAGATTTGCATACATGTGCATAGTCATGGAAAGATTATTAAGAGTGAGGCAAGCACTGATGCAGACAGTTGTATCACCTGATTGGTTAGCTTGGGATGGACATACTAGTCCAAAGGCAGAGCTTGTACGACGCACATGTTTGGATGACAGGTTTTGAAGGGATGTGGAGGGATTAGTGCGGGCCTTACAGCCCTTATATTCACTCATACGCATAGCAGATAGAGAGGGCTGCACACTTGGACTTGTTTATGAGTTCATGGATCGTGTCGGAGAGTCTATACAGAGATGTCCTTATTTGACATTGGAGAGGTAAGTTGAAACTTGGGTAACCATATTTTATTTTTTGTATGAGCATTCATGTTCAACTTTCAAGTCTTGACTCTTCAACATTCTTAAATCTTATTGTTTTCTAACTTCATTTGTTTTTTATCCATAGGATAGAGGAAATAAAAGGAATATGGAGGAAGAGGTGGGATTGGTTCCATCGCCCTATACATGGGATGGCCAATCTACTACATCCTTTATGGAGATCTGCATCACAGTCATTGGATATGGAGCTTGTGACTGCTTGGAATGACTATGTAGATCGATTGTATGGACCTTCTGATGTGGAGCTACGTGGGAAGTTGGAGCTTCAGCTCACCCAGTTTCAGAATAATGAAGGACTTTTTGGTAGAGACACGGCATGCTTGAGAAGCATGCAGTTGATGCCTGTGACATGGTGGGAGAGATACGGTGTTGGTACACCTGAGCTAGTAAGTGACAAGTCATTCTAATTTCCTTTTGAGTATTTAACTAATAAGTTATAACTTTGAAGTTTGTCTCATGAGTCATTCTTCTTCTTAATGAACTCTTTCTTTTTTATCTTGCAGAGAAAGTTAGCCATCCGCATACTTTCACAGGACTGTAGTGCAAGTCCATGTGAAAGGAATTGGAGTACATGGGCCCTCTTCCATACAAAGAAGAGGAATAGACTATCTACATTGCAGTTGGAGCGGCTTGTCTATTGCCACTGCAACTTGCGTTTATTGGAGCGTGGTGGCCACTCAGCAGAGGTGCGGAAGGTGAACGTCGATGAGCTTGATATAGAGAGGGTCCATGATATACCTAGCATTCCGGCAGAGGACCTTGATCTATATGACATGCTCTATCAGGAGTTGACAGTGCCACAGCATGATACGAGGGCATCTCGGACTCGTTCTAGTCATAGAGCACACAGTGTACCAGGTCCATCTACTAGTAGGATGGAGGCATCTATTAGTCGAGCACCACATGATGATGATGATGATGATGATAGTGATGATGATAGTGATGATGATAGTGACTCAGAGGATTTTGAGGATTGATGACTGCTCATGTGACATGTCATATGTATTATGATATTATGACTTATGATTTACTTGATATTGATTGATCATTGTATTATTGACATTGCAGTTTATTGTTTGACTACTTAGTGATATCATGTATGATGTGACATGGATGATGGTTACTGGAGTTTGGTATGATCATTGATGTATATGTATTATGGACATTGATGATTGGATTCTGATATATCATATCACATATGAGTTATGAGTCATGATAGTCACCAGTGTCATAATTTTGAGATGAGGTTGACTTTTTCACATGTTTTTGTCATAAATTATCATTCTTTGAAGTTTGTTTTAAATTTCAATGTTACTTGTAAGTTGTATATAATAGTATTTGTCTGGACTCTCATCATTTATGTCCATTGTCATATGAGTTGCTTGAATGTGCATTGTGAATTTGAATTTTAGAATGAGTCATTGAGTCATGATAATGATTAGTTGTAAATTCTGACATCATACATGTGCAATGTGCATTGTGCATCTTCCATCACTTCATTGAACAGGTGTCAGGGATTCGAAAATTTGGAATGAATCATAAATATTAAATATTCAATACATATTACATAAATTAACATAATACATACTATATAATACATATTATATATGGATATACTATAATATACATCTATGTTACTATATTTGCAAAAAATTTTGAAAAAAAAAAAAGAAATGGTTCGCAACGTTTTCGCAACGTCCAGGTCCAAACGTTGCGATGTTGCTAACGCGTTAGCAACACGTTGCCTTGGACGTTGCGAAAACGTTGCTAACAACCTTGGAGTGGAGATGTCACCAAGCACACTTCCAGGAGCCCCGCACGAAGGGCTGGCTATTTGACACACTGGTCAGACCAGCTATGATGTATGCTGCGACGGTTTGGGCCCCAGGTCTCAGAGTCACCCAGTGGAGTGCGATCGAGAGGCCACAGGTACGTATGATCTCGCGATTATTTCGTGGGAAACAGTCGGTGCCACATGACATCATCAGGGCAGAGCTAGCTGCACCACCCATGGCAGTAGAGGCACTATTCCAGACTATCTGCTTTATTCAGAGGATTAGGGACCTCCCTACAGATAGACTCACACACAGAGCTCTTGAGGCATCTATACAGATATCAGAGTTAGGATATGAGAGAGCTTGGTACACTCAGGTTAGAGTCTGGTTTGATAGTCATGGACTTGATATGGACAGATTGCCGCCTTTTCAGTATGACCCAGACTCACCTCACATCCACCTCTCTCGTCGTGAGAGGAATGTTGTGCTCAGACAGGATCTCTGGCAGCTCTACATTAGTCAGACATGGCACACACCACACATGGGATCGAGACTATCGCACTATCGAGACCAGTTCATAGACATACTAGCTGACCGTTTCATCCAGCGACCACGCTACATGGATACTCACATGCCTCATAGCTTGAGGGTAGCGATTGGCCAGCTGAGAGTCTCATCACACCGACTCGAGATTGAGACGGGCAGAGCCGCAGACATTCCCAGAGAGGAGCGGATATGCAGAGTATGCAGAGTAGAGATGGAGGATGAGGAGCACTTTGTATGCAGATGTAGCGCATATGATGGCATCAGAGGCAGATACGAGACTCTGTTTGCAGGGCAGCCCACCCTCCGAGAGATCATGGACTCTAGAGACCAGCGACAGCTCGGGCGATTCTTACTAGAGATACAGAGTCACAGAGATTCCCTACTCCAGCCTACTGTAGCACTCCATACAGGAGGGAGACAGAGTTAGCTCACTGACTTCTTTATTCCACGACGTGCTGCAGCCCTCCCCCCCTCAGCCCACATACCGAGCGGGGTGACTCTTCAACAGGCTCAGATATCTCGAGCTAGGAGACGACCCCGTGATATAGGATATCGGGCCCCGAGACTTCACCGACACCAGATTGCGGAGATCCAGGATTGTGACCATCGCGCCATGGAGGAGAGACGATCCCAGATGATGGCCGATCCCGTTGCAGCCATCAGGGTGGCCCTGACTCCACCTCCACCTATGTATCACATATTACATCCCACCCACTAGCACAGGATGGAGCTAGTTAGTCGTTTTAGATGCATTCTCATGGTTGTTGTACTACCCTTTTGCATATAGACTATCATAGATATCGCACTCCATACACCCCCCACCACTTTCATGGGTATCCCCACATGCACACTACGGAGATCTATATCAGCTTAACCAGTTTCTTTTCAGCACTTTTATCTTTTCTGATTGACAGAAGATACACCCATGTACATCGATTTGTCTCATAGGCTGAGTTCGGCCTCCTAATAGACGTAAAAACACTTTCTCTCTCTCTCTCTCTCTCTCTCTCTCTCTCTCTCTCTCTCTCTCTCTCTCTCTCTCTCTCTCTCTCTCTCTCTCTCTCTCTCTCTCTCTCTCTCTCTCTCTCTCTCTCTCTCTCTCTCTCTCTCTCTCTCTCTCTCTCTCTCTCTCTCTCTCTCTCTCTCTCTCTCTCTCTCTCTCTCTCTCTCTCTCTCTCTCTCTCTCTCTCTCTCTCTCTCTCTCTCTCTCTCTCTCTCTCTCTCTCTCTCTCTCTCTCTCTCTCTCAGATCACCACTATCCTACATGACTCAGCCCTACAAAGCTTTCCACACACACACATACACACCCTCCACGCACGGGATCCATGCCCCAAAATCGCTGGTACGATACAGATTGTCGAGAGCTCAAGAAGCACCTACGGATTTTAGAGCATAGGGGGGATATTACACACAGGCAGGCGCAGCGACGCATGCAGAGCCTTACCCGTCGCAAGCGGCGAGAATGGGAGGAGAGACAGTACTGGGATATCTATCACTTGCTCATGAGCCGGGATAGTGCAGTGGCATGGGGACACCTGAGAGAGAGGAGACAGCAGACACCCATTCGAGACCCGAGCACTTGGCATAGCTATGCGCAGAACCTATACGAGATCCCTGACCAGCCCCCCATTCCCATGCCACAGAGCTCACGCCCCACTACCTGTGACTTCTTCACATCGACTATGGTGAGCCGTGCCATTGCCCATCTACAGCATGGAAGGGCCCATGACCAGTTCGGTTTACAGGCAGAGCATCTCATCTACGGATGCACAACCCTAGCACCGCTCATTGCCCACCTCTTCAACCGAGCATTGGTTGAAGGGTTTCCTGACTCATGGACTGAGCACACCATTGTGCCCATTCATAAGTCAGGTGATGTTATGGATCCATCCACATACCGGACGATCATGATTGGCCCCATACTGGCCAAGTTATATGGGGCACTGCTAGAGACAGAGTTGAGCACTCTTGCCGAGAGGAAGGGTGTCAAGGCCCCGGGACAGGCAGGATTCAGACGAGATTACTCTACCATTGACCACATCTTCACTTTGAGATGCTTGATTGACCAGGCACTAGTGAGGAAGAGGAGATTGTACTGTTGCTTTGTGGACTTCCGCAAAGCCTTCGACACAGTTCCTAGGGAGAGGCTTTTCAGACGTCTACACGATATCGGGGCTCCAGAGGAGATGATATGGGGGATCTACGCCCTATATGAGAGAGTATCAGGTAGAGTCAGATGCCCAGGCGGTCTATCCGATTCACTTGCTAGCACCATCGGGGTGAAGCAAGGGTGCCCCCTCTCACCCACCCTTTTTGGTTTATACATTGACGAGATAGTGGACTTCATATGGCAGCAAGGAGGAGAGGGCATTGAGGTACGAGGGACTACTATCCACATTCTTTTATACGCTGATGATATTGTGCTCGTTTCAGAGTCTGCAGAGGGTCTACAGAGTCACCTACACGGCCTAGATGATTTTTGTACACATAGAGGGTTATCAGTGAACCTTGGTAAAACCAAGGTTTTGATCTTCCATACATCAGCACAGGTGAGGAGACACAGTTCTTTCACAG
Source organism: Ceratopteris richardii (assembly GCA_020310875.1). Classification (NCBI taxonomy): domain Eukaryota; kingdom Viridiplantae; phylum Streptophyta; class Polypodiopsida; order Polypodiales; family Pteridaceae; genus Ceratopteris; species Ceratopteris richardii. Next base: position 158,426,899 of record CM035413.1, read on the forward strand.
CGGCAGGCGAACCCATTGAGGTAGTTGGTTCATATGTCTACTTGGGAGTAACTTTCACAGAAGCCTCTAGGGTTTTCTCCATGTCTCAGGCAGCCCGTGATCGCATCACACGTGGATACGCAGCGCTAGCTTTGATGGAGAGACAGTGTCACCAGGCATATTTTCAGGAGCCCCGCACAAAGGGGTGGCTCTTCGACACTTTAGTTACCCCAGCACTCATGTATGGTGCAGCTATATGGGGACCGGGATTAGCTACATCATCATGGACAGCACTAGAGAGACCGCAGATTCTCATGATTGCTAGACTCATCCGCAGCAAATCTTCGGTACCCCATGATATCATTAGGGCAGAGCTGCACCACCGATGCTAGTAGAGGCACTCTTCCAAACAGTATGCCTATTACACAGGATCCAGAGCATGGACACATAGCGCATCACTTACAGAGCTTTCCA
>CM035413.1:158432351-158452351 GCA_020310875.1 Ceratopteris richardii
GCTTTCTTTACCTGGATACATAGTTAGAGGTAGTTGCAAACCCACTGGCTGTGACTGCAGGCATGAGTAGTTAGGATACATAGGAGGTAGTTGCAAACCCACTGGCTGTGACTGCATACATGAGGTGGATTGATCAACACATGGCCTTGAGAATCCAAGCAAATATTTGGTGAGGATTTCACCCAACCAAAGTCAGACTGCAGCTGGTTAGTCAAGGGGACCTATGGCGAGGCCCATCCTTGCCAAGGTACAAGCCTTCGTGGAAAACATTTCCACTTCACGACTAGTGATCGACAAAGGACCAAGGTCAACCTGGTACCTCCAGGGATACATACCGGATGCATGACAATTGGCTCACTACGACATGAGGAGACAACGGTCTACCTCATGCCACAAGGTATGACCAAGAGTCACACAAGTGATTGGTATCTCATGGATAGGAAGGATTCTTTGGGGATCTTTCTTGAGATCCAAGGTAGATGGATAGACCTACAATTGACCTACATGATCTCAACTATCTTCCAAGGTTAGGTCTCCTATGGAGCTATTACAAAAAAATTGTTGTGTCTGAGTTGTTAGACAAGGCAATTGCCACGTGCCCAAGTTTCGAGACAGGAAACATTTGGAGACGTGGACACTTGTCCAAGTCACTAATATGTCAACTCTCACGCAACTAGGCGGTGATTCCTCAAGGTAGATCCGACTTGTAAGACACACCAACAATTTTCTTTGTGATCAAATACGGATCACCCTCGAGAAGATAACATGATGCACATGTCAATTCAAATCATCTCAGAATCTCTTATTTTAAGATAGACCATCGTGCCCCATCAACACCATGAGGTTTGCACATATGATGCAAATTATATGGAGAACAATGCAGTGCTAGAAAGACAACGTAGTGCTAAGTTGTTCTTCATCGTGCTCACCTCCACCCTATGTAATAATTCTTGACTTGGCAGAAGTCTATGCTACAATCTAAGAATCCATGCCTCTTGGTCTCGTGATCATCGAAAAGGTTGGCTCTTGATTGAATACCAACATCAAATGTCGATCTTGAATACTATCATGAGCATGCATCAAGTGGGGAAATCCACTCACCCATGAGACTGTATATGGGAGGTACATTCCGGGTGAATCCATACTAACTATGAACTCAACAATGGAGCGTATTCTTGTGTGCAACAACTCTTGGGTTAAAACCCAAGGGGCCACCATCACAACTAAGGGGCTAAGAGGGCAGCCATCAAGGGCAACATCCTCTATAATATATTCGGCACCATAACGGTCGTGTCTACATAGGTATCCCTGATGACTACAACATCAATGATGAGCCACATGATCATCACACCATCAACATTTTCTCCACAGTCTAGGTTCTGTGTACCATCAAGGAATTTATTTCCTCATATTGCTCGTGAGAGATGCATCGGGTGCACCTTTACCGTAGTTGGCTACTATTTGTTCATTAATACAAGATCGGGGACCTTCTGTATGAAGTTTCCATTGATACGCACATGGTACTAGGGCCTAGGCTAGCATGGGCTAGGCACAGGATACATGTGTATATTCGAGATAGTCCCTATTTGGTATGCATAGAGATACATGTATTGCCATGCCAGTATAGACTGAGCATGGCATACATGCATATGATGGGGACTTTTGCTTTGAGGTATCCATCGAGATACACATGGTGCTATGCGTATGATGGATGAGCACACAACACGTGCATATATATTCTCTTGTTCAGAGCCCGGACAATGGAGACCTAGCGTCACTATGGACTCTATCATGAGAAAGTTTTTGACCCTATATGGGCCAAGATTCCATTGTGGTGTCATGATAGTAGTTCAATTATGGAGAGCATCCTAGTCATTAGTTCCATTGTGAGGAGCAAGATTCCATTGTGGTGTCATGATACTCGGCTTTGCTCACCTTGTTGTTGGTTTTGCTCACCTTCATAAGGGATTGTTATGTTCATTACATGTTGTGTCGGAAAGGGAGTTGTTAGTGATTTGACAACTCCTTGCATCGGTTCCCATTGGGAGGCTTGTCAATTATACTTGAAAGGCCGTTGTGTTGTTTGCGGAAAAGGAGTTTCGTTGAATAGTGTTAAGCAACTATCAAAAAAGGGTTTTTTTTAGTGTTAAGCAACTCTTAATATTGTACTTATTGAGAGATCATTATGTAGTGTCTCAACTCAAGGAATGATTCCTCCATCACATAGTAGATCCCATCGGTGGTCATGGAGGAAGAAGATATGCTCTCACAAGGCAATTTCCATTGTCTCCATCGGTGATACATAGACATCCAATATCCTCTCTCTCATGGCAAGCACCCTTTAACACCTTCCATAGAGTATATACAACAAAAAGTTAAAACATGAGCAGAGGTCCCACTCCACGTGTTCTCATGACAAGTATGGCCTATGTCCCACCCTGTGGAAATCCTCTCAGAATGTAGTGCCTATGGATGCGAGATGTTGGTAATCATACCACCTCAGTAATCATCCAGCAATCCCTCTTACTCGTGTTCCAATTACATACAATCACGTATGAGAGAAATTAGACCTTTTCCACACAAAGGTATGAAAACTGTATGTGTTTGGAAGGACCCACACACTTGACCTAAGATTGGGTCTAATCCACTTGACATAGTACAACGAAAGATTTAAAAACAAGATTTAAGCCAAGATTTAAATCATTTAAATTGTAGAGGTTTATAAGATCCAAAATATAAATCGAGGTCTTTATTCACTTTGAGAGATTTTTTGATTTTTGGAGATATAAAACTTATGTACAAATACATATTTAGCACCTCTTTTATATGTATGACATAAATAACATATAAAATCACCTAATAGTATTGTGTACACTTAGCACTATGAAAATTATTCCTTGTAATGTGACCTGTCCCCTGAAACCCGACTCCTATCCCTTGTGAAGGTTGATGCAAACATGAAGCAATGAGAGCACTCACCTAAAGTTCCTATGGCAAGCATTCAAGCTCTCAAGGGCAAGGATGTAAGGAAATCTTCATAAAAAATCACTAAAAATTATTTAAAACATTTAAACGTTTTTTTATGATTTTTATTTTCAAAATCGTTGATTTTTTTATACTATGCCTGACAAGTTGCTTTGAGACCAGAGGGAGAGAAAGTCTTTGAGGACCTCTTATCCCGAGTATATTATTAGTGGAGGCACTAACCTAAGCCCATGTTGAGGGGGGGGGGGGGGTGTCGGACTCTTGGTTTTAGCAAAGGAAATTACTGAGGAAAGCAATAAAAAATAAGAGCGAAGTGTTACATCCTCAAAACTTTTGGACATCTAGATGAGCGCATGTAGTTGAAGTGATCGACCTCAATCGGTGCTACCCGATATTAATTGGATCACCTCTCATTCGAGCCTATAAATAGGACCCATAGGGTCATTTGTGAGACATTTCCTTCATGAGACAATTGGATTGTTGGCCCTTTCATAAAGCCTCTTCACCCATACTAGGGTTTTTTTTTTCTTTGAGGGGGGGAGGGGTAGGGAGACTAGTGGGATTTGACACCAATCCCTTGGAAGTGGTGGCTCGCTTCGAGATAGGCTCCCAAGCTCGGGGTGAGCACCTATTGGCTTTATCGTTGAGAGGTGAATCTGATGTCTGCCCTTCTATTGTCTCTGAATATGGCTTGTGTCTGACTCGTCCAGCAAGAGGATCTTGGAGGATCCACCAGAGAGAGTTCAAGTAAAGGTCCTTGTGTATGTTTCTGGAACTTCGCAAGATATGTGAAAATATACACGTACCAAAATCTTTTCTTTGTGAGTGCACCTAGTGTCAGGTTAGGAGGTGAATCATTAGCAAATGGTAAAAAGTGTCACCCTTCCACTAGGCAAAGCCCTATATATGCAAGTCAACTCAAGAATGTGCTAGTCAAAACCTAGTCAACAGCTGGTTAAATATTTATGTCTTCTTGTGGAGTTGTAAGAGAGCAATCCAACCATATACAACACTAGCACAAAAACTCTTGATTGACCCTTCAAAAGTCAAATCAAATCTGTTCACACTACAACTAAGTGTGAAAAAAAAAATTCAATATTTAAAGAAAACAGTTGTAAATCAAAAAACTCACGTAAATAAAGCTCATGCAAGAGCTACACATACTTTTGTTCAAAATAAGAAAAGCCAAACATGTGTTTTCCTCTAAATCAATACTGAAAAGAAGCTTTTTCGCGATATGTGTGATTAACTATATAAAGGGGTTATTTGGGAGCTTTTAGCATCACTTGGGAGCTACTCTTCACTCTTGAGCTAGTTGGAGGCTTTTAACAACTTGGGCGTGTGTTCTTCATCAACAACTTCAACGTATGCTTTGTAGTTCTCATATGATTTTTATTACTTGAAGGAGTTTGGAGGAGATTTACACTTCAGCCATAGAAGATTTGTGAAGTTTGTGGACAGTTAGACTTCAATGCCAATATTGTAGCTATCTTCTTGTAACTTTAAACATTCTAATGTAATGAAATATTTGGAGCATGGCTCCTTGCATTTCTCATGTGTGCTCTCTATTCTTGATGTTGTGCCTATTCTCTAATTGTCTCTTTACCAATTTGATCTTCTTTGCTAACAAGGGGTATGCTTAAGATCATTGTGATATGTATTTTCCTTTCAGTTGACATTTCATTGTCAATACCTTGCAATACAGCCATCTAGTGGAAGGCAATCCTTTACATATCCTTATTCTATTTCCTGTTGTTTTACCATATACAGTCTATTGAGAAAAAGAAGAGAAAAGGGGAAGTGTAGCTTTTCGTTAATGTTTTTCTTTATCCTGGAGGTGATGAGATGTACTGTTTGGGAAAATCCCCCACTCACTGTTAAACAGTAAAGAAACCTCTGTTGTTAACATGTTTTCATACATAACCATAAAGAAACCTATGTTGTAATCATGGTTTTTTTCATATGCAACCACACTCATTTGGGATAATGGAAGAAGTGTGAAAAAAGAGCTGGAACTTCATTCATGGCATACGGATATGAAACTACAAAGTACAACATCTGATGACATCACTAAAACTAAGCTAACATTATGACAAAGAACAAAACTTAAGACTTCGATACATCAAATACGCGCGCGCGCGCACACACACACACACACACACACATTTAACATAAAATGAAATAATTTGACTTTAAATAGAAATTTTGGTAATGATAGTGAGCATTTTCCAGTGCTTGAACCACAGCACAGCATATGCAGCAGAATCTTTGGAGTTGACCAAACAAGAGAAACGAAAAATATAACAACCATGTCACAACTGGAAAACATTTTTGAAACTACACGCATACCAGATATCTGACATATTTGCAAAAGTATCTCAGAAAAAAGTGGTTATGCAAGTCTAGATACAATACCTTCTGATGCCAGCAGCAGCCCCTCTCTTTGCTCATCAATCTAGCACCCATCAACAAATAACTGTGTTCTTAAATTGCAAAAATATCCAAAACGGATTGTTTATGCCCTGTGTAAAACTTGCTAGTATTTATCATCCAGTAACTCCATAAGTTCAAAAAACTTGAGCTTGACCACACATAACACACTAAATGGTGTATACATAGCTTTCTTCACAAAAAAAGAAAAAACATTAACTCCTCTTAATTAGAAATCAAAAAGAAAAATATAGTTTCATTGAGTTGAATATAAAAGGGGAATACATATGGTAGATAATAACTTTTCCTTTTTAAGAGAGTTGGGACTCTCCCTACATTTGACAAAGCAAAGTCAATTCACAGGTTACAAGCCACTAGGCTCTAGCACATCCTAACAAGGACATTCTATATGATTAGTAGACTACACAGAGGAACACTTAAAGATGGAACACTTAAAGATGGCTCGTATAATTTACTCGTTATGCACTTCTGCCAAGTCTTGCAACTTTTTCAATTGTTCTCTCACTCAACCAATTGAAGTTCATGAAGGCATAAAGCATGGATACCCATTTAGCCCTCTCTTCTCTTTGTTATTTCTATGCACCATTTCTATTGTTTAATTTAAGTCAAAACTCACAAAAACAAGACTCTTCATGGGTTCAAAATAAGCCTCGTTAATTTTTTATCTACTAGTTTTGCATATGATACTTGGGATGAATGATAAATTGAGGGATTGTCTTAAAATCATGTAGACATTTACCAATGCTTTGAGGCTAAAAGTAAACCTTGCTAGATCTCAACTCGAGGATGTTAATTGTGCCTGATTTCCCTATTTAACTTTGGAGGGCCTAATTGCCCAAAAGGCAACATCTTTCAATATGAGGTTTATCTTGAATAAATATCATTAGGAAGTGACAAACTTCTTCAATTTTGGACAAGGTGCTTAATAAAGCAAGAAACTTGAAGCCCCTTGATGGCCCTTCCATTATAGTTTTGTTGGTGTATTCTTACTACTTTTAGCAATACAATATTATTAGCAGCAAATGTCATGTGCAATCATCTTATGGCATACATACTTCGAAAACCAAAGTTTTAAGTTCTTCTCCATGTGACTTTGATAGGTTCATCCTTCCAAAACTCTCAATAGTATAATTCATTTGTAACTCTTGAAATAGAAAATGTGTTTTACACATATAAATGCATATGGAATACAAATCCTTAAGAATACAATATGGTATCGCAAAATATCAGTTGGACACTGAGTTTATAATAGCTTTCTTTACATCCTATCTAATTCAGAAAGTTTCCTCAGTTTCAACTTTGTTATCAGCTTATCTCCACCTCATACTAAAGGAAATATCCTCCACACGTTTATCCACTGAATCATTTGGTTAAGATTGTTGGATTTTGAGGTCTGTGGAAGCACTCAAACACCACAATGTTCTTTGTTCCAGTCTTGTCTAATCTAGTTCTTGGACATCCTATCTTGTCCTCTTGTAATCTCGTAGTACTAGATCTTGTCGAGTTCTTTCTTGTATCCAGTTCATCTCCTAAGAAGGAGTTCTTGTAATCTAGATATCTTGTTCCATACTTACGATCCCGGGTTGTGGGATCTCCTGTATCATCTCTAGTCCAGTTTTCCATACCTATCGGTCCCGGGTTGTGGGACGTCTTGTATCAGTCACATATTCTTATATCATTTTCCCTACATGGGTGCTCTTGTAATCCGAAGTGTATTTCCGAAATCTTGTCTAGTATAGTCACAGAGCACAATCTAGTGCTCCCCTGACATTTTGGCAAGCCTAGCTTCTATCCAAGACCAGTCATCATGCAAAATGCTTATGAACAGATCGTAGCTTCACTTCAGAGTCTCCAACAACAAGTCGAAGACCTAACTCATCGACAGACACAAGTCGAGATGGGACATCCTGTGCATGTAGGTGAACTCCTCCAAGAATTACAAGAACGAATCGGGAGCTTCAGACAAATCAAGGGAGTATGCAAGTAGATCAACGATCTAGTACATCGTTCATGAGGGAACCCAAGATTTGCATGCCAGAAAAGTTTGATGGGATCGCACGAAGTTTCGTGGATTTCTCCAGCAAGTTAAAAAGTACATCCGTATGCAACCTGATAGATACACTGACGAGGCATCCAAGGTCGGCTTTATTGGAACCTTGCTTTGTCGACAAGCATTATCATGGTTTGCCCCAATCTTGGAGAAGAACATGGCAATACCTTAGGACTATGAGGGGTTTCTTCGAGAACTCACTGCCACATTTGGAGATGCAGACACAAGTCGAGTGGCAGAAACAAAGCTTCGGAAGCTACGTCAAGGTAACCGCCTTGCTTCTACCTATGCATCTGAATTTAGGAAGTCGATATGTGATCTCACTTGACATGAAGATTATTTCATAAGCCAATTTAGATGGGGTTTAAGAGATGATGTGAAGGACCTTTTGCTCACGATGCAAGAGGTTAAAACATTGAATGAATATATCATGCAAACTATTCAATGTGATAACCGATTTTTTGAAAGGAAACAAGAAAAACAAGCAAAAGGAAGACCTCGCCAATGGAAACCCTTCCAGCCCACTCCTAAAGATGAGTCTATGCCTGAACCTATGCAAATAGCTGTAACTAGGTTTCCGCCTCTTACAGCAGAAGAGAAACAGAGAAGGAGTGCTAACAAGTTATGTCTCTATTGTGGAAACCCTGGACATATTGCCGTTAATTGTCCGAACAAGAGAACAAACTCCAGAGTCGCAGCCACCCTTGTAGAGCAGGGAAACGAGAAGTCAAGTTGTAAAAGAGATCGTGCAGCTGGACCATGATATAAGAAAGGGTCTCATAACTCCAGCTACACCCATAGAAACATGTCTTGCACGTGTCAAGTTAATCATGCCCAAGAAGACCCTTTCCCTTACAGCCCTAGTAGATTCAGGAGCCTCCTCATGTTTCATCCATGAAGGATTGGTTAAGAAACATGGAATTCCTATACTTCGAAAGAACAAACCAGTAGTAGCGGAAGTAGTAGATGGACGACCTTTAGCATCTGGGAATATAACCATGGAAACCACACCATTGAGAGTACACCTTGGTGACCATGAATCCCACATATGTTTCAATGTAATATCGAGCCAAGTACATCTAGTTATCATTGGAATGCCCTGGTTAAAGAAGCATAATCCAGACATTAATTGGGAAAAGAATAAAATCACCCATCGAGATATCCAAAAGAATCCAACATATGTCAGAGCAAAAGCCTTCATACATGCAGTAAGGAAGGAACCTACATATATGATCTATGCCATGCAAGCTCAAGAATCCAAGAAAGATGATCCAATACAGCTACCCAATCAGTACAAAGGCTTTGAAGATGTTTTTGAAAAGAAGAATGTAGATCACAACCACCCTTTGGACCAATCTACAGACTATCCCCAGAGGAACTCACAAAACTACGCAAGAACATTGATGAGAATCTAGCAAAGGGGTTTATCAAACACTTGAAGTCTCCGGCAAGAGCTCCTATTTTATTTGTAAAGAAGAAGGATGGGACTCTCCGGATGTGTGTAGACTATCGTGGATTGAATAAAGTCACTATAATGAACAGATACCCGCTACCACTTATATCAGAGCTCTTGGAACACCTTGGAAAAAGCAAAATTCTTCACAAAGATTGATCTTTGAGAAGCTTACAACCTTGTCAGGATCAGAGAAGGAGATGAATGGAAGACAGCATTTCGAACAAGGTATGGCCATTTTGAATATGTAGTTATGCCATTCGGTCTTACAAATGCTCTAGTTGTCTTCCAACATATGATGAATGATATCTTTCGAGAATATTTAGATGATTTTGTTATAATATACCTTGACGATATCTTGATATTCTCCAAAAATCTAGAGGATCATGAATGACATATAAAGATAGTCCTAGAGAAACTAAGAGAAAAAAGATTATATGCGAAATTGGAGAAGTGCTCTTTCCATAAGACATAAGTGGAATTTTTAGGTTACATTGTATCGGATAAAGGAATTTTTATGGACCCTAAGAAGATTCAGACAATCCTTGATTAGCAACCACCTTCATGTGTTCGAGATGTACAATGTTTTCTGGGGTTTGCCAACTTCTATAGGATATTCATTAGAGATTACTCTAAGATAGTGACACCTCTTACTAAGCTTACAGGGAACTCCAAATTCTCATGGACCGAAGAAGCAGAAAAAGCATTTCAGACCTTGAAATTAGCATTCACTACTGCACCGATTCTAGTTCATCCTGATTCTACTAAGCCGTTCTTCCTAGATACAGATGCATCAGACTTTGCCCTAGGGGCCATTCTTTCCCAATATGGAGATGATGGACACCTACATCCAGTTGCATATCATTCAAGTAAATTTTCTCCTCCAGAAATTAATTATGAAGTTCATGATAAAGAACTTATTGCCATAGTGGACGCATTTGATACCTGGCATCACCATCTAGAAGGAGAAGCTCATAAAGTTATCGTCTAAAGTTATCGTCTATACAGATCACAAGAACCTAGAGTATTTTATGACCACCCGCATCCTCAACAGAAGGCAATCTCGATGGAGTAATATTTTATCCAGGTTTGACTTTGTCATCATATATCGTCCAGGACGGCAACAGTGTCAGTCAGATGCCTTGTCAAGAAGAGCTTACCTTGCACCAAAGAAGGGTGAAGAGGCCTTTGATCAACAAGAGTGTATTACTCAAGCCTGAGCATCTCCAGTTAGCAGCTATCTCTTCAAGCCATCATGAAGATTCAGCCTTGAATCATTTGATCCATGAGACTCTACCACGAGATGAATTGTTTTGTAACGTTAAGCAAAAAACTCAAGAAGGAAGAATTCAAGAAGCAAATGAATTCCAAGAAAAGAATGGGTTACTATTCTATAAGAACCTATTGTATGTCCCTCCAGGAACTCCCAGGATCCAAGTACTTCAACAATGTCATGACAACCTTGCAACAGGACATTTTGGAGTGAATAAAACAATAGAACTTATATCAAGGGATTTTTGGTGGCCTCAAATGTGGAAGGAAGTCAAAGAATATATTTGAACCTGTGACACTTGCAATAGATCTAAAGTACCATGACATAAATCTCATGGCCTCTTGCAGCCTTTACCTATTCCAGAAAGGCCATGGGCCTCATTATCTATGGACTTCATCACAGACCTACCAAAGTCAGACAAGTATGATGCCATTCTTGTTATAGTGGATAGATTTACAAAGATGGCACACTTCATTCCAACTACCAAGGCAATCACAGGTGCAGCCACTGCTAGGCTTTTCCTCTGATACATCTTTAGGCTTCATGGATTGCCTGATGATATTGTCAATGATCGAGGTCCGCAGTTCATATCCAGCTTTTGGAATAGTCTTTGCAAGCTCCTTGGTGTTCAAATCAAACTATCTACAGCCAATCATCCAGAGACTGATGGACAAACAGAACGGGTGAATCAAGTCCTAGAACAATATCTCCATTGCACCATCAACAATCATCAAAATGATTGGTTTGAGCTTTTACCCTTTGCAGAGTTTGCCTATAACAATAGTGTTCATACATCTACCAAGCAGACTCCCTTCTTTGCAAATTATGGACAACATCCAAGGTTGGACATACAACTCGCAAATCATGTCAAGAACCCAGCTCCCATAGACAAGGCTCAGTACCTCATGGAAATTCACAAAGAACTCAAGAAAGAGATCCATAAAGCTCAAGAACATTATAAGTACTATGCCGATCAACGTGTTCAAAATCTATCGTATCAAATTGGGGATAAAGTATGGTTACTCAAAAACTATTTGCAAACTTCAAGGCCCTGTGCAAAGTTAGATCATCAAAGATTTGGTCCATTCACCATCTTGGCCAAGATCAATCCAGTCACCTTCAAGCTCCAGATACCAAGCACCATGAGAATACATCCAGTTTTCCATGTATCCATGTTGGAACCATATCATATTTCACCATTGAGGGAGGAGAGACCTAGTCCTTCACCACCTGTCAAGATTGATGATCATGAAGAATTTGAAGTCAAGCATGTCCTTGTAGATCAATTTCTTGATCTATATGCTCGATGTGGTGTGTCCTCTTAAGTGCAATATGCACTGTGCAATCTGACGACTCAATAGGGAAGGAAGAATAGCATATACAATGACACAATGAAATAAGAGAGAAGTTGGAATTATGAGTACAAACAGCTCAAAAGAAGATTATACAAACTTTGGGCAATCGGTAGGAGACATAAGCATACACCTTCCTTCTAAGTGCTGGACTTCGGTTCCCTAAACATACATGCTCAAAACCTAGTTTTCCAACTAGCTTCTCAAGAGAAGATTGGCCAATCACTGCTTGCCCACTACTCACTCAGAGTGCCAAGCTAGCCGATTCCAATTATACCAAGTGGAGCACTAGTGGTAAGCTAAGAGCTCTACACATAAAGAGAAGGCAACGCTGCAGGAGTGCATTCCTTCCTCGAGTCTCTCTCTGAGCTTCTTTCTGCGCTTTTCTTTGTTGAAGGAGAGGTCTACTTATATAGTTTTCCTGGAAGAGAAGGATAGAAAAAAGGGACAAAATTAGTTTCTTCTTTGGGAGGCTCTCTGACAATTTTAGTACTCTGGAAACTTCCTTCTTGGTCCACTTTTCTTGCGCCGTCACTATCTTCCAAATTCTGATATTCAACGCCGTCCATGAGTTCTCCGCGTGCAAGTGGCTGAAAATTTAGACCATATGGAGATATGGAAGATTTAGTCTCTTTTTTTCAAGTGAAAAAGTAGACTAAATCAAAAGTACACCCTTTTCTTAAAAAATAGACTACTTTTGAAGTAAGTAGACTAACTTCATAAAAATGGTGAACTTTTGAGTAAGTCGACTAACTTGTAAAATTTGACTAAAAAAATAGACTATTTTGAGAAATTGGTCAACTTAGGAATTTAGACTACTTAGAGAATTGGTGAACTGGGAAAATTAGACAACTTAGGAAAATAGGTGAAATGGGAAATTAGGCAACTTGGGAAAATAGGTGAAATGGGAAATTAGGCAACTTGGGAAAATAGGTGAAATGAGAAATTAGGCAACTTGGGGAAATAGGTGAAATGGGAAATTAGGCAACTTCAGAAAATAGGTGAAATGGGAAAATAAGCAACTTGGGAAAATAGGTGAAATGGGAAAATAAGCAACTTAAGAAGTTGGTGAAATGGGAAAACAGTGAGGTAGGAAATTGGGAATTTGGCCTTCTTCATGAACTCATGAGCCGGATCCCCTCTTCACCATTTTCTTTCTCTTCACTTCTTCTGCTTTTCCTCTTGCTCGAAGTTGAGGTAACATGTCTTGTATTTGGCTTCTGCATCTTGAAAAGCAAAACATAAAACACATTATTTTAGGGGTGTATCAAAGTACCCCGCTATAGGTTGCCCACCACTTAGACATTCTCCGTCCTCGGAGAAAAATAATACTCTTTTTTCTTCTATCTTTTCTTTTTCTCTCTCTCTTTTTTCTTTTCTTTTCTTTCCCCCCCTCCCCCCCTTTTCTTTTTTTTGTTGGTACAATAGAACAATCATTCAAAACACCTCCATTGGAAACTTGTCCGCTGAATTAAACATGTATTGTAATGATTTTCCACATCATACTAGGTAGGGTTTAATGCACTTAAGCAATGTCTTCACTATGGCCAATGAGTGGAAGGTCTAGCAGCCTGATGGTGACGAACAGGTCCCCCACCTAGATCCAATTCTCTCTGTGCTTGTTGCAGGGCTGTCCCTGATCCTTGCTGATATGGCTCAGAGTCATAATTGTTGCTACTCCGTGAATATCTTGAAGATTATTCTGACATTTTTGTTATTAATGGTTGGTTCACCAAAGGGATTTGGGTTCCTTCAAAAGTGGAGAGACGTACCTCCCCTTGAGGAAAGATCTCTTTTACCTTGTAAGGACCTGTCCATCCGGTGGATAACTTCTTTTCTTTCCTGTTGTACAAGCTTGGTTGATATAGCAAGACCAACGATCCTTCTTTGATTTCCGTATTCCAAAGATTTTTGTCGTGCCATGCTTTTCGCTTCATCTCCTCTTTCTCGAGAGTTGAATTAGCTATTGTTCTCTTTTCCTCCGGTTGATGTAATTTGTTCATATTGATGTTACTTATGCCTTGCAAATTATCAATCCTTGGTGGTCCCACTCTGCTTGATCCTTTTAGAAATTCTAATGGAGCTATTGCTTCAAGACCATTTATTAATTGGAAGGGAGTATGTTTCGTGGTTACATGCCGTCCTGTACGCCCATACCACACCTAAGTAGGTAGTGCCCCATGTCAAGGGATGGAGATAGCACATTTTCCTCAAGAGAGAGATGAGTAACTTATTGGTGCTTTTTGCTTGACCATTAGCTCATGGGTAATATGCACATGATTTTTTGTGGAAAATTTTGTACTTCATAAATATTTCAGTTAGGGTTTTGTTGATAAAATGAGATCCTTGGTCACTTGTAACTTCAATTGGACAGCTATACCTGTAGAAAATATTTTCATACAAGAAAGAGGCTACCGTATGAGAAGTGCAATCTTTTGTCGCCAGAACTTCTCCCCATTTGGTGGCGTAATCAATGGCCATCAACAAGTACTTCACATTCGAGGGAGAAGTGATAGGATAGATTGGCCGCACAAAATCTAAAGCCCATTTTTCAAATGGTCTCCATGATAAAGAAATTTGCAAGGGTTGGTTGTTCAGCTTACTTGGTTTTGGTGCACAACATTGGCAAGTGTCACATGTCTTTGCATATTCTGTTGCATCTCAAAAAAGATAGGGCCACCATAATCCTCCATGTAAAATCCGATGTGTTGTTATGTGACCTGGATAATGGCATGCAGCCGTTCTTCCATGGGCTTCTTCTAGTATTTGTTGTATTTCATGTGGTAGGACGCATCTCCTATAGATCCCATCATATCCTACTCGGAAAAGAATATTTTGAACGATTGAAAAATTCTTACTTTTTAGGAGCAATCTTCTTCGTTCGAGTGGTGTGAGATTAGGTGGGCAGGTTCCCGTAGTTAACAAATGATGAACGTCCTGGTACCAAGTAGGGTAAGTGCTTACTTGAAATAAAGATTGATCTGGGAGGTTGTCTTCTATGCCCGTAATTGGTTCCAGATGTCCTTTAATCCTTGAAAGGTGATTTGCCATCACATGGTGGGTAGGAAGGTCGGAAAGAGTGGTAGAAAAGAGAGAGAAGGGAGTGGGAGGATGGGCAAATGGGCACAATGTTGTTACCCAAAATGCTCTATGAGCATGAGCTTGATGGCAAAAAAAGGCTCCTTTCTATGAGAAGGAAGCACTACTACCAAAACAAGCACCACCTCCACCAAATGGACGACCAAATGAACCACCAAGATCTACACCTATCTCTCTGATACCATGTAGAGAGTACACGCACGGAAGCAAAATGAAAACAAGAGTGTACTCACAAAATGAAAGAGTGTGAGAGATTCGAAGTGAGTTCACCAAGAAATGGATAAACTCACATGGATTAGAAATGAGCTTTCCAAAAGCATGAAGTAGACTCTACAAGCTTCTAACCAAGTACAAAGTGGAGGAGAGCGCCTCCTTATATAGAGTTTGAAGGGGCTCTCCAACGATGAACTATGCATCTCCCAGCATGTTTCACAAATGAGAGCTGTTTTATGGCTGTGCCCTGACTATGTCTTCATGTGACTAGGTCAAAATCTAAAGCTATAAAGCAATATATGCCTAATAGATTGACTGTTACTTTCTGGAAATTTCAATTCTCCTGCAAGAGTTTCCCCTTAGGATCCGATGTAAATTTTCCTTTATTTTCTCAGTACTAAGCTAGCTAACAGGTCTTCTTACTGAAATAAATCTGGAGGGCATTGTATCATCAAGTAAGAATAGCAAATCAAGTACTCCGCTGATGTCTCTGCTTCACAATTTTTGTTTTCAGCTCTATGTTATCTGGTGAGGTCAACTTCCCCCCTCCTCTTTGTGTTTACACCTGTTCAGCTTGCAGTTCAAGCAAGGGAGTTCTCAAATCCACAATCGCTTTTGACAACATGAATGGGAAAAAAAATGATGCAGCAGACTCATTGATCCAGGCACACCCATAAGACAGCCCTTGCTGCCCCACGACACAAAAGACCTGAAGATAGCTTCCCCAATTCTGACTACTTTCTTGAACCATTTTCTATCTATACCAAGGTTATTTAAAATATTGATCACATATAAGTATAATTTAAACATTGTAGCTTGCCAAACCAACATCATCTTTTACTAACCTTATAAATAAACGCCTCCACAAATGCAAGGGTAGGAAGGTGCTTGAAGATGTTACTCACAATTTGGACATCCATTTCATGGAACATAAAGTAAGACCTGCACTACTTGACAAATGAACATTCGGGTGAGTGTAAAATGGATAACCTATTTCACATAAATAATCAGACAAAACTTACGAAGTCCTCTAATGTTGAATTTGCCCGTTCTAGATCACGCAATGAAATCAAAGCAGGTTCCTCCATGCAGTTACTTGATGTTGGATGTTCACTTACCAGCTTGTTAAAACCACAAACACCTGAAGCAAACAACTCCACTGTCATGCTACTTGTAGTGTATCACAATATACGTACCATGAAAAGAAAACAACTATAAGCACAAAAATTTGAAATATTCTTTTTTTTTTTTTTTTTTTTTTTTTCTTTTAACACTATCAATAGGTCGATACTTCAACCATTCCAGAACAATAAATGCAAATACAGTTCAGGAAGTAAACACCTGGGTACTGACCTAGTTCTAATGAACTGAATTAGATAACTAAAAAGATTATAATACAGTTTTAGCATAAAAAATGTGGAAGAGGAGTAGGCAATATTAGGTGAGCAGTCTCCACTTCAAACTTAACTTCATATTTGAGCACCTTCCCGCCATTGACCATACATCGAACCTTTGCAAGTCAAACATGAGGCTTAATCAAATCAATGTATTTCCAGTGCTTTTACATACAGTAGCAAGGAGTAAGCATATATCTCATGTACATATACTTCACACTATTTAACATTAACACACCTAAACATTATAATTTCCACACACCCGAGCAAATAAGCCAATATACATAACAATTATGTGCCGAACTCCTTTATCGGTTAGGGGTTGTCCCTTATAAATAAGGGCCCACAACAGAAAAGCAGATGGATCAGATCAGATTTTTCGCATACAGATAATACCTATGGCAATTGGCTACAACTCAATAAATGCAGCTTAGACATGCTCTACAATGGCACTCAACAATGAGATCACTGGGGAGAGTAAAATCATAATACTACACAGATAAGTAAGCATGGCCAAGTCAATGTGGTGCTGTAGATGGTAATCCAACCGAACCAGACAAGTATGCTACCACATGATGTGCCTAATAACCAAGCCATTCATAAAACATTCATTGACTGCAAATGAAGTCGTCAGTATCCAAATTCCTGTCAAGTTCAACATCAACAAAATAAGCATACTAAAAATGTAAGAGGGGAGCAGAAAAATAACTTGATGTGTGTGTGAGAGAAAGAGCACATGCACTCGCACAAATACACACAAATATATAAATACCTACCTACCTGCCTGCCTCTCTGTCAACCTACCTACTTACTTACCTACCTACCTAGCTACCGACCTACCTAGCCACCTAGCTACATACCTACCTACCTACCTACCTACCTACCTACCTACCTACACACACACACACACACACACACAAACAGACACACACACACACACACACGCACATATACATATATATATATATATATATATATATATATATATATATATATATATATATATATATATATATATATATATATATATATATATATATATATATATATATATAGAGAAGTTTTTTTCCTATCTTAACCTTAAACTTAGTAAATTTAATCTCTCTCTCTCCTTCAATCAACCCATGCATACATGATTCAATCCATTGATATATTTGAGGTATGCCAAATTACTTAATTATATCTTTTCTTGAAGATGCTCGACATGCATAAAATCCAAAGATTGGACCCCTCTTTAAAGCATGCATGGAATTCCATAACTCTATTTAATGCATGAATTCATATTCCTCACATGTTCTATTCATCTTCATGCCATGCAATGATGGACATTCTATGTCCATAAAAGTTCATGTGGTGAGTCCATTCAATGCTTTGACCCATTGCATGATGAGGTTTGTCTATCCTTTCACCTTCCATGTTGCAAGCTAGGGACACTTTTCTTTATGGATCCCTCCATGGGCATCTTCATACTCACTCATATGCCTAAATATGCAGTTACTTTTAAATATCCCTAAATGCATACTTGCCTTAAATATGAAAACAACAAAAGTCAAGGCTTAAAGGGAAACAACCATCGGGCATGCCATGGAAGAGCCCCCTCAAGAGTAGGATCCTCAGTCAGGAAGCTGGGAGGAAAAAAGAAGATCACAAGAAGAAAAAAGATAGGGTCCCTCCCCTCAAAATAAGGGCAACCATCGATAATGAAAATCACATCGCTAAACGTCAGGGGCTTGTCCGACCCCTCAAGAGCAACGATTCTTGGCCAGTGGTTCAAAGACAATCGCCTGAACCCCGAATTCATATGCATACAAGAGACTAAAATCGACGGAGAGGATCTCCAAAAAAGACTTAAATGCATTTCTCCGTCCCACCTATAGTTCGTGCAGGGATTTCATCGCTTTCGTGGAGAGTTACAGACGACCATGAGAATTTGAAGCAGATTTGGAATTATTAGGGTTCGCGACAGAGTTTACATTTTTTCTACTTTTTGAGCCTCTTTAGGGTTTGCGTCAGTAGGCACTTCAACACCAGGTCGCGATCGGCTTCTTCTTTGCAGTTCGAAGACTGGGGATTTCGTCAAATAGGCGCCTAAGACTGCTCTCATCAAAAGTTCGGCAAGGGGATATCCTGTCCACTGTGGACATACAGTACTGAAGTAGAGTATAGCACTGTAGCGACTGGAAGCCTTTATCAAAGAATAACAGATATAGCTTTGTCTTCCGACATGGAGAATACTCAGACACTTATGAATTCTCATCAATCTGATACTGTCCCTCAAACTCAAACACTTTCGGCAAATGGGGTAGATGTAGACAAACTGAGGGGCATGATGGAGGATGCACTTACTCGAGATGAGAATGTACAGGGAGATTTGAAAGTTTGAAAGTTGATGTAGACCCAGCTCCGATTTGGGAATCAACATTGATGTTTTATGAGAAAGGCTTACTCCTTTTTTTCACCTCGCGTATCCTATTGGAAGCAGATGTAGCCTTTGCTATCAATGCTAATGTAGGGAAAGATGTGGTTGAGAAGGTCTTCTACTCAGGACATGGATTATTTGAGATCATTTTCAATGATAATGATATTAAATCACAGTTTTTATATCAGCCGACGGTTTTCCTATGTGGTTTAATCGCACACGTTTTTCCTTGGAAGCCGGTTAAGGCGATGAAAGAAGAATTGCTGTATAAGTGCCCGGTCTGGGCAGAGCTTGTGGATTTGCCCTCTTTTTTATGGACCAATATCGAGAATGTGGCTAAAGCTTTGGGCAAAGTGTTATACACCCCAGCTATTTCTGCTCCAAATAAGAATAGGATTTGTGTGCTTTGGAACACTTCAAGACCGTTCCCCAAGACTCTTGGGATAAATGTGCCTGCAGAGAATTGTCATTTACTTGAAATGGGGCAATATGGCTGGTTCCTGCTTTCATTGTGGAAATTTAGGGCATTATTCCAAAAATTGCCCCTCTTTGAAAAGCGAGGGTGTTAATCTTATTTCGACGTGTCCTGGTAGCAAAGTATTGGTTCCTGAGGAGCAGATTTTTGGTAAACAAAGAATGGTACCTCTTACTAATGTGTCCGTTGGGAACGTGTCAGTTTCTAGGCCACAAGCAGACCAGGGTTTTAATTTTAAGGGGAAAGAAAAAGTGAATGAAAGGCAAGGACACCTGTTAGCACCTTCCACTCCAATTAAACTGAATGTATATAAGCGTAGGGAGGGTGAAGGACAGAGCAAGGAAATGTTAGGTCGCAGGGAAGCAAACGCAGGAAAAAGAGTGGCTGATAGTGATGGATTTACTCAAGTTAGTTATAAAAAGGCTCTTCTTCGAGGAAAAAGAAGCAAATTCCAATCTGGTTATTTGACACTTCCTCTGAATGAAGCCAATCTTGCATCTCATCCTGAAGAATGTATGACCGATTACTTGGATAATATGGATAATGTGTTGCAAGAATTGGCTCCAGCCTTGGCTCATGAGGATTCTTCTCAGCCTGTTTCGTTGATTTCATGAAACTAGCTACATGGAATATACAAGGTTTAGGCCAATATGGTAAATGGACAAGGTTGTGGAGATGGATTATCAGACACCAATTAGATGTGGTGGCAGTACAAGAACATAAAAAGCATGATCATGCTGGATTATCTTTTTCCACGAAGGACTTTCAATTGCGATATAACGGCATTAAAAACAAGTATTCAGGTTGTCTTTTCATTATTAGGAAGAGTATTCACT
>CM035413.1:158462351-158464851 GCA_020310875.1 Ceratopteris richardii
CTTTGGGAGAGGAGAAATTATAACTGTTGGATTACCTAATGTCGATGGTATCGTTATTTGATCAATTCAAAAGCATGGATACCATCCATGGTAATGCCATTAATATCGAGTTAAAGATTCCTCGTATAATCATCAATACTCTTGAGATTGCATCGTGAGTATCGACATTTCACTTGAAATCTAGAGCTTCTTTTCGTGACGTGTCTCCTTTTATGCACCTGCTATGTGGAGATCATGCAAATTCATAGATCCGCTTTTATTGAAAGCTTTTCCTCAGCTCTTCTCTTTATCAACTAACATCAATGGCTGTGTGAGTTGCGGCATCTCTTTATCAGCTAACGTAACAATGTATGTGTATGCTTGCATGCAGGTATGTACATATATATCAGGTCCCGCCAAGGAGATAGGATAAGATTGAGAGGTCACGGGAAATATTAGCATGGAAAGAATGACATGCACAAATCAAGAGATGTATGTACTGCATTAATTTGTATGTATGTATATATCATGTACATTACACGTATGTGTGTGCATGTGTGTGTATGTATGTGTGTTATGTATCTATAGATACATGTGTATGTATGTATATGTATGCATAATGAATGTATGTACGTGCATATCTATGCACATGGAACATGCCATATTCTTCTACTATCAAGTCGTAGGTACATACAACTTATCAACTTGTAATGCACAAAAAAATAAAACCAGTACATTTAAACTCTCTCAATTGCATTTGAAGGAACGCATTATTTTAAACATAAGTTTAGCTTCTACTGAATACATAGAAGAAGAACATTTTAATCTGTATTTTTGGTCCGTTTCACAAAAATTAACTAGCACGCAGATAGGCTGGCTAAAATAATCGAAGTTGTGGGTTCAATCGTAAGAGGATTTGGTCAGCACGCATCTGTCCCTATTTTATGAGAGCGATCCCAGAAGTGTACCATACCGTACGCTTAAGACTAAGATTCAGAATTAATTGAAGTTCCGGTAGAATTTTAAAAGCCTTCTTTTTCTGCGGTAAATTCTTGGATACTCCTCATATTTTATGTTTGAAACGAGACGGATTGAGCTAGAGAGAGAGAGAGAGAGAGAGAGAGAGAGAGAGAGTAAAACAAGAAAGGAGAGATATACGTGTGCTACTCATTTGGTCATTGAATAGGTCCTCTAGAAACGCTTGTGACTGGGACACCTGTAAATGAAGAATTCAATATATAAGGTCGCTTTCTCTTGAAGGCTGCGGCGTAGGACACACTCCTTAAAAGAAACAAGAGCTCACTGCCATGATGAAATATCGATGGCTTAAGTCACTGAAGAAAGAGATAACCACCTTTTGTAATTGTATTGCCAAGTAGGTGCATTTTTTAGACATATCGCTGGCGTTCCTGCAGTACTCCACCTGCAAAGACACAATATACCAATTTCCGACGGCATAAACGGATAACAAAGGAAGACCTTGGATACGGATAGTACCAGGAGCAGGACAAATTTGGCAAGCAGAAGATCGTCTGAAGAATGCTGAGAAGATAATGCGTAACGCGACAATAAAGAAATTTTGGACTGGAGAGCGGCCAATTCCTGAAGCTCCTCCATTTTCGCTTTCAGGGGACAAAAGACGTAAGGTTCAATTTGTTGGCATCTATTTAAATCACGGCACTCCACTGTAATGGAGAGATGCTAACCTTCTGCCGACGACAACAAATTTTCGTTCTCTTTCTCTTTCTCTTTCGTGCTTAGGAGCTCGGGAGTCCAATTCTCTCTCTCTCTTCGTAACGGATAGGCATAGTATCGCTTCTCTTTAGACTTTCGAATTTACAATTGCGCAATGAATAGGCATAATATCACACAAATTTGAATTTTTTGAGTTCCAAGAATTAAGTAAGCATAGAATCATGGAGATTACTGTTTCTAATGAAGCATGGGATTTGAGCTATGGTGGACACAATTACAAGGCTAGGAAACATACAACTATAATGCATAGGTTAATCCTCTTCAATACTTTTCTTTCAAGTTCAATTTGAAAATGTATAATGAGGCATGCATTTGGGCTAGAGCCTTATGGCCAATAGCTCTACAATTGAGATCAAACTCATTTGGACATCTCTCAAATAAATCAACTCAAATTTGGGAAATTTGTCCATTTGAGATCGAGTTCAAAGTTGGCGAAGAACCTTTATCACTTGTCGCATAGATTATATCTTATCAAATGTTTTTACAAAGCCCACGCACTCTATGCCCAAAAAGATAGCATTCACATTGTTTGGAATGTTGAGTGTTAAAAGATAGGATGTAAATTGTATTAATCAAGTTAATAAAAAGAAAAACGAAAAAAAGAGTCAAACTAAATGGTGCAAGGCATGAGGATTTTTCAAAAAGTAGTAATGGTTTGTCTTGATTAGATTGCAAAAGATTATAGACCCTAGGATGTAAATTGTATTACTCTCTCTCTCTCTCTCTCTCTCTCTCTCTCTCTCTCTCTCTCTCTCTCTCTCTCTCT